>WURS02013624.1:0-12256 GCA_011762765.2 Rhinocypha anisoptera | reverse complement strand
TCTTCGGCATCCAACAACTCGACCCGGACACCCAGCTTCCCTCTTCCCGGGATGGTTAATCCCTCAAGTCTAATTGGGACGGGATTTGGATCCTCGCCTGCTCACCATCGGCACCACACAATGCTCAGTCAACCACATCGTCCAACTCCATCTGTCACTACAGAGGTATAAAGTAGCTTTAATGTACATGTAGCAGCTATATTTATTTCATTGCCTCATAGTGTTATCATTTCTTATTGAATGTCATATCAGGTTATTAATAGCATGCCAATTGGATGAGGTGATACAAAGTGAAATTTGAGCAATTTGACTTCCCCACATGATCCAGCAATCCTTTCTACTTTAGTGTCATTTCATGGTTGAACACTTGTTTAAGAGAGGTAAGGGAATGAATAAATGCAGCTATCCCCAAGAAAACAGAAAAAAAATGAGAGCCCTATGTTTTGGATTGTTTTTTTTCTTTCCTCAGTGCAGTGTGCTTTAAAATTAAAAATTCAGTCATTAATTATAATCAGGAATGAATTATTTAGAAAGAATTAGAACTATTCAATCTAAATCCTCCAGATCTTCTAGAAAACCAAATAGAATTTTTTTAATTTTTTTGGATTTATATTGCTTTTAAATTTATGGAAATAAACCTTTCTGATGAGTATGGTGATCCTTTTCTGTATTTTTGTAGTGGAAGTAAATTAACTATAGGAAAAAAAGTTCCAATTTTTGTCATTGAAAGAAAAAAAAAAGTGATTTTTAAAAAATATTTAATATGTGGCTTTGTTATCCCTTAGGCAAGCATGACTTTTGAAATGTGGGGATTTATAAAATTGGTTACATCATGTCTTGTTAATAGATTACTCTAAAAGTAATGTGAAGAAATTTTTCTACATCCTACTGCTTGAAGAGCTTTCAATTTCTGGTAAAGCCAAATATCTCTCTGCGCTGAATATTATTTCCTTAGGCTTTTCAGTATATAACTTGGGTGTAATATATACTAGAAAAGTTTTCTGTTATTAGTTAGTTATTTTTGGCCTTTTAAGGTTATTAAAAGTTTTAATATGGACTAGAAAAAAAATTAGAGTCTATAAATTTTGTAAAGCTGATTGTGGCTCCCATATTTCTCAGGTGAGTTCTCAGGAAACGGTTGTGAGTGGCCTTGGAAGCAGTCCTCCTGCAAGACCATCTGTTCGTACCTCAGATGATGGCTCTCTCTCTTTTGCTCGTCCTGCTCTGACTACCTCATCCCATAGTGAATCCCTTCTGCGACCTCCTTCGAATAAAGAGGCCACCAAAGATCTACCCACTCCCAGCTCAACGCCCACCACTTCCAGGTCAGTTGTGTTTGTTGCCACCATTTCCCCTCTCTTGTTCTCTCTATATTTCTCAGATGATTGTCTGCCAATCCTTTTGCATCCTTTCCCTGGGATTTAAAATCAACCCCTAACACTGCAGACTTTTAAAGTATAAAAACAGAAATGAAGTGATTGTGAAAATAAGCCTGTTAATAAACTATTTTCTATCTGATTTTGAGAATTTTTAAAAATGTTGTTAAGAGATAAATGCTGTTACGTATGGTGAAATTATAAAATTCAAACATAAAACCCAACATTAGAGCCCTATTCATTTCCTATTCTTGGAGCACTTTCATTTGAGTCATATTCACTCTCATTGTCGATAAATTCCCTAGCCCTAAAGGTTTTGGAAAGAATATGACATCTTCACTATTAGAGCTATCATTATCAGAGATAATAATATCAAATAATACATTCATCATCAACATTTTTATTCTGAAATCGCTTCTTCCTACTATCCATTCTCAAGCAACTGGTATCAAAAAGTAAGAAAGGGTCTTTTCTAGGGAGATATGTAGAAATCTTTTCTATCAAGCCACCAGATGACAGTTACATTACTGGCTAAAAAATTAAGAGCAAAACCATTAGATGGTATCAGGATCCGCCAAAAAGTAACATTATGCATTCCGTGTGCCAGTACAATGTTTATAGAGAGTTTGCAGTGTTTGTAACCAGTTCCAGCACACATAACAGTAGACATACAGATTTGAATGAGTTAAACCAGTGGTTCCCAAAGTGGGTGGTACCTTCCCCTTGGGGGCGTTGCTTTTGTCAATGAGTAAAAAAAAACAAGGTGGATTATAAAGGGGGGGGGGGGGGGGGGGGTCGTGGGGGGGGGGGGGGCGTTTGGGGGTCTACCTTATAGCCTTGATGATTTATGAATGCAGATGATGATGGGGGGTTTTAAGCTGCCTTCCTGGAGGACCCCTTCGCGCTGGGGAGGCAGGAGAGTGAGTGCCCCCAGCTCGAAATCCGAAGGGTGGCTTTTAAAGGATACGGTGAAAGTGGAGCCTCCTTCTTCCCTCGCGCGGAGAAATCTCTCGTGAGAGTGGCGAGGGAGAGCGTCTACCATTTTCATTTGCGCTGACGCGGTGACTCTCAGAAGGTGTGACAGTCCGATGGATTGGCTAGTGGCCGTTTTCACCGAGGCGACACCGAAATATCGCCTTTTGTACTGGATAAGGCGGCTATTAATACATTTAAAATGGCGTGAACCGAAATTCGAAAGAATTTGGAGAAGGAAAAATGGGTTCAAAACCATCCCCGTTTCTTCCATTGTGTCTTAAAGTTCCCCAAGGGATCGTGATACCTTCTTAAACGATAAAAAAAACATTATAGGATATTTAATTGAATACGGTCCTAAGCTATCGTCCATTTTCTATATTTTGTTTAATCAGACAAACGGTAAACTCGAGTAAGATAGCAAGGAAGTTGGATACTGAAAGGTTTTGTGCTACGAAAAATAGTAACAAGATGAAGAATCAATAAGGAGGAAATAAGAAAATAAACACGAATTAAGTCGGCAAATGCTCTGACGGGGAATGAGAAGATTGAGAAATGAAATAATATATGAAAAATTCAAAGGATCATTTTTCCTTTCCTTTCCCTTCTTACTCTCCATCACCTAAGCCTTTTCATTGCGTGTCCTTTCGTTAAGTAACCTCCAGTCTCACGTTTACAGTCTGCACTCTTACACGTGGTTCCAAGCAGGAGCGTGAGGGAAGAAACAGAGCACCGAGTCACGCTGTGGGATGTGAACCAGAGGGGGATAGATTTGGAGGTTTTTTTACGGTAAAAATCAATTAGTTCATATTCAATGACATATATTTCTTCTCACCTGGTCAGCAGTTCGCAGGTTGGTTGGCAGCAGTCTTTCTCGTCTCCATTCCGCTCTATCTTGGGCCAGCCTCTTCAACTCCAGGTAAGAATGTGGCAGCTCATAATCTCTACAAATCGTTTAATATATATTCCTTCCTGGGTCTTCCTCTCGCATTTTTTTTACCATGAACTGAGCCCTCTATAATGGTTCCTAGTAGTCCCTCACGTCTTAAAGTGCGTGGCCTATCCAGGTGTCTCGTCTCTTTCTCATTGTTTTCCACAATCATGGCAACTCCGCATCTCAAAAAATCTCCGCACCGCAAATCAACACATCTCCGCTTCGTTAGTCACCCTTTCCGTCCAAGATATTTTGAGAATTCTCCGGAAGTACCTGCCTTGGTCTGGTTAATTTTCACTGATGAGATCTTTAGCACTGCTTCCATCTGAAGTGATTTTGCTTCCAAGGCACTGGAACTCCTGTACTGTATCGAGTCTTCGACCATTTAGCGTGACTTCGGCATCATTTCCCGTTGATGTTCATGACGTATAGAATGACATATAGGCACATTGAACGGAGTACCTTTTGACCGACAATTTCTCATTCCTTGAATTTTTTTTTCTTCGGAGTCTTCTCTATTCAGCACGTTCGAAATCAATGAGGAAGGGAAAGGAAAGCCAGACTCCATAAGAAAAAAAAATAAAGACTCGAGACACTCCGTGAGCTAATAAAATCTTAGAGGAAGCACTCCAGTTCCTACAAACGATTCCTCTCAGTGCTGTGGAGCAAAATTCTTTTGGGTGTACATGTAGATCTGAGACCTGGGACGGACTTTTTTTTTCTTTCGGTGTGGGGGTCACGTGCTGGAGATGTGCCCTTTCGAAATCCGTTTCTCTCTCTCTCTCTCGAGCACAGAATATATATATATATATATGTATAAAAAATATAAGATCCACTTTTTTCTTCCACTCTCCTTAAAGACTGAGGGAAAATGACGACCGCCTGAGAAATCCTGGGGGCGAGGAGAGCGATAATAAAAGGACGTATATAAAATAAAAAGAACCCATCTCCCCTCCCTCGTGGGAGGAATGGGAAAACAGGGATGTTAGGGAGGGGGATGAGGGAAGAGGGCGATGCCCATGGGCTCTGCGTTTTTCTCTTATCCTTTGCATTTCGCTTCACCTTTGTTTTATTCTCCTGCGGTATTTCATGAGAGTGACATGCCGGAACTAGGAGAGGTTGAAAAGAAAGAATCCTGTAATATGTGCGGGGGGCGGCAGGAAAGACGAGAGATAAAACAAGGAGAAATTTCAAAGGTGCATGTCTTTATGAGATTCCATTCATATAAATAATAAAACAACATGGAACAGAGGCATTGGAAAGTTCACGATGATGTGTTACTTAATAATATAGGTGTTATCACGACACTTTAATCTAAACATACTGATCCATTCCACAGTATTATCGTTCCATCTATATTAAATATGATATCGAATTTTCATGCTAAGACTTTTTGTCACAGCAGATTCAGAGCAGAGTCCTTATTCCATATTTCTGAGGTTCACCATTACCTGGTTCTCATATGCCATCCTTGGACTACATCTAGAGTTCTTCCTAAACTCACTTGAAAAATTACGTGATTGGTATTCTATTCGCGTAATAACGATCTTCCAGTCCACTGGATTTGTCTTGTTTAGTAATGTATTCCATAGTATTCCACACAAGGAAAATCATATTTTTTTAGGGAAACCTATTGGGTCACCTTGATCTTGCTTAAGAAAGAAAGGCGTCTGATAAGCATCATAGGAAAAAGGAAGATTATCTCCCATTCTCAATATATCCGCCCAAACGGAAAGCGATTGACAGCAATAATAGAATTGGATTCCAAAGCAGGTAGAAGGTGAAATAAGACTTTCATTTTTTTGCAATATGCCATCTTGGCTAAATATCTAACTCCTTAACTAGCGAAGTTTGAGCTCTCTTTCGTCCATTGATTTATAATTAAAATGATAATATTTCTGTAAGTAATGCAACGCATTCGTCGTATTTAACATTGAAATGTGTACCACGAAAGAAAAATTGAGAAATGCCATTTCTAATCGCCTCTGCTTCCTTAATTTTTTCCAACGTCAATGGTCTCTCAGGTGAATTTCAAGGTGATAGTTTTTGTTTTAGAAAATGAAACAAACACACATTCAATTTTATTTTTCAGAAATATGGGCTTTCTCATATAGGTTCAACATCCTTTACGGGGGCGGGTTTCTTATGATAAGCCCAACGGAATTCCTTGGGTCGTTGTGTTTCGAGAACCACAAAATATTTCATAATCATAGTGATTCCGTAAGTTTGACGAAACGATATAGATAGAGTAAAAGATGTACAAATCAACGCTTTGCATGATGATGGAAGGAATATAATATGTAACGCATTTTCCAAACGGTACCCAGGGAACGGCAGCCATCCAAATTAGAAATGGCCTGCTCCTCGTTGATCCAATATACGTAATGCTTGGTGAATGCACGAATTCATCGGGAAAATAGATGTCCAAAACATTCAAAATACACGCCAAAACATGACTATTACTAGCAGTCCTAAGACAGTATATGTAATTGTCATAATCAAAAATTATGACTAGAAAAAATAAAGAATTAAAATTTTTCGAAAATATCTTTTGAGCTTTGCTTGAATGAAAATCGTATTCGAACGAGAGGACAACAACGCGATTACGTAATATCCGAGGTCACTCAATTTCATTTTTACCGAGAGCGCTTTTCAATTAAATGAATGGCGGGGCTGGCTTATTATCGAAGGTAGCTCACCACTTCCACCTTTCGAGGAGCTGCATTTTCAAGTCATCATGAAAAAGGACATATTCTGTCCGTTATGAAATAAGTTTCTGGAGACGGTGACGTAAGAGAATACATATTGGTTGGACGATGAAAGATGTTTCGCATTCTTCTACAGTTTTAAAACTGCTGGAAAATTACGAATTTTTTTTTTATTCCAACCGTGGATATTCATAACTTCCACGAAGTGTGAAGCCTGATATCGTCAATTTTATTTGCACGAGGCATGCATAGAACGAGCTTAAAGACGGATCTTTTTTTAAAATGCGACCATCTTTCTGCCTCCCTCCCCCCCACAATATATCTAAATATTCTACTCCCTCATGCCTCACTTTTCCCGAATTTCACCTTCTGACACTCCGTACAGATTCTCACCACCGCTCAATAATTATGACATCCGCTTCTCGTGGATTTCCATCCATACATTTATCCCAACAACTTTGATTTTCACCTACGTGCCATACTCAGCACCTCCGCATTTTTCTTTCTTTTTGACTACTTAAAATTTTGAAATGTAGTGAACGTCGTGTTTTTTTCTCACCATTAGTAATCATAAGGCACAGAATTAGATCAATACTTGTGCAAGAAAAAATATGAATACTTCGTCCGAGAGCTTAAATACAACATCGGTGAACGACCCGATGTGAATTGAACGTTTCGTATTCACTGGGTAGTTGTATTTTGTTTGTAGGGTTCTTCGGAGGCTATGGCCATTTCTCACCTCTTCAGTTCGAAGATGAAACCCAGTCGGACAACGCAACAACCATTCTCTGGGCGGGACCCCGAAACAGCGACCTTTGCAGTCGCGGCCTGTGGAGCAGACGTTCAGCTCGTGAGGCCATCAAGACCGGAATCGTAGAGGGCGAAAAGACCTTAAAGTCCTAGCGAGTAGGGTCATTATAGGAGGTCTCATTTCCTGGAGGATGTTCGATACATCCACATCGGTCCGGACGGTTAGGGAGGAGAGAGCTGGGATCGGCTAGTCGCGGCCCTATGACGCTCATCTGCAAATGGTTGCCGCCTTCCACTAATAGGCGCAATCAACTGGTGGTGGTGGGTTTTTAGTGGGTATGGGTCGCGGGGGTTCCTTAGACCCCGGTCGAGTCGCACACTCCCCAGGGTCACCTTCCCTGGGTGTTCGTCACCGCATTTCCCCCCGCCAGTTCCAAATAGCCGGCGAGCACGCTACTCACCAGGCTAACCCCCGGTCGGAGTATGCACCGAGAGTTAACTATCCTTCCGCTTCCCCTTTGAGCATATTCTGGACACAAAACAGTCACACAACTTTTAATCCGACGCGAAATATTTTCATCCGAATTATAGCCATCCATATGATTTCTAGCATTGAAAAATATCGAAAAAAAGATTTGGACTGTCGAAAGAGTTCAGTGGACTCTTAATAATGGATAATGCATCGAGGTCCACGGCACGCTGTGCATGGAGCAATGCAAGATAATGGCAAAAAAATATAAAAAAAGCGACAGCAAATATCATTGTTTTTTTATAATGTTGCCTGATTTGCCGATAAAAAATTCGCCTTGAGGACGTTTTATTTATCCGATGGACGCGCCAAGGAGAGCACATGTTGCGTCGCCGAAACCCACCTGAATATGAGTCCATCCTTGGCCATAGCGTACACGATCCTCGGCATGGGGAACATGGATCCGAACATGGAGACGGTGAGGCCGGCCAGGGCCCCGATGGCCACCACGTACTTGCACTTGTAAGCACCCACGGAACCGAACATTTCCACCAGGGCCGAATCGGCGTCCACTTCGTCGTACGGAACTGCGCCGGGAAAGAGAAAGGGGTGTAAGTGACATGCAACTCGACACGTCGGTGTTATTAAAAATGTGAAATGATCCGTTTAATTTTCATTTGGAGTCGTTTTAGCCCAGAAGATTTCTAGTATTTCCCCCCCAAGATTCTTGAAAATGACACGCTAATTTTAGTTTTTACCCTTGCTTTGAATGCTTTCAGCGACACACTTGAAGAACGCATTGACCCTGGGAGCTTTTCCGCAAGAAATAATTTTTCATTCACACGCGAAAAGACAAGTCTTGAGCGTCCGTAATTAAACAGCAGATGGTGGGTGCGCCACTGGATGACGTTTATTTTCTTTGTTTGTTCCAAGTGATTTATTTTGTGCCGTTAAGATTTAAAATCCCAGCTAGAGGACGGATTCGGTCTGGTTGATGGGTGCGCCGAGAAATCAACTTGGAAAAATAAATTATTATCGCACTGGGGACAAATGAACTGACTGTGTGCTTTCCACGCGAATTTTTATTGAACAAGATCATAGCTTCGAAAAAGAATACGTCAACGACTGATGATGTAGCCCTTCTGCGAAACCATGGCCGTGTTCAAATAAAATGTCTGTGGAAACTTCAGAGTTGGTTTACTCCCAGTATGATGGACTGGATGATTTCTTTTCTTTTTAAATGTAAACGTAAATTGATTTTGATCCCGTATTACATGCATTTTTTGTCATTGAAACATTTGCATCCAAGTAGTTTCTCTGCATGTGTATTATTACATCTGATATGTGCATGTGTGGGAATACATTCCTGGTGATGGCTCACTCACCCCCCTGCCACACGCCCTTGCGGCGGCTTGCAGGGTATTTTGTAGACGTAAACGTAAACATATTTTTTAATTTACAACTTTATTAATTAAAACACAACATAATTAAAACAACTTTATTCCCTTGAAACCATATCGATGAAAAACCGACGTAACTCTTTAAAGGTGTCGAGTTCCCTCAAATATAAGACCAAACCTCGAAAACAAACCCGGAGCATTATTTTTTGAAGTTAACGTTTAACGTTAATATGAGCCAAAGCCAAATCCCAAATATAAAATCAATTTAAGATCGGAAATCAGATACAGGGATTTCGTCCGTTCGTTGAATCACGCGATAGATATATTTAATTATAAAGTATTGATACTAATATATCATTAAAAGATTACTGGATACATTTTAATATATTTTTTGTACTCTAATAATTAAAAAAAAAGTCCCGGGTACAATCCCTAAAATGTCGTTTTTGAGTTAAAAAAAGCCGAATGTTATATTAGAGGAGACAGAGCATAAATGAAGAGACACGGAGTAATTGTTTCGGTCACCTAATTAGAGTCAAGATGCAAATTTAGAAATCCCGAAAATCATGTTCATATTGAATATATGAGCATGCTGAAATCGATAAATCCTACACGCAATAATAAAAATAAATTCACGTTTCACTGGATTAACAATCTATAATTGTTACGAGGGGTATGGGTTGTTATGTTATGGGTACGTTGAATTTCTCATCATCACGAAAATTTAGCATTGGAGGAGATGTCTATTCTTTGTAATTAGGTACTTACGTGTAAAAAAAAATTTAGAGAAATTTCAGGATTTTAGATGATAAAGGAACTGATTTAATTAGCGTTCTACAACGTAAAGGAAAGCTAAACATGCACGAAGAATAAAAAAAATGCAGAATTGTTTTCGGGTTAATTTGATTTAATAAGCCCCTGATGATTTATTTTGTCAATGCGAGAGAAATTGAGGCGAAATTCACACGTGAGCATCTTACTAAGTGAAATAAGGAGATATGAAATATTCGAAGAACCATTTCTGTAATTGACGATATTTATCAATGTTTTAGCAATTTTGCTATAAAAATATCGTCTATAAGATGTGATTATCATCCTCTGTTATCAGTAAATCAATTTTTTTTACAGCCCTCTTCCCCAATTTGAACTGTCGTTCTTAAGTACACGGAACTCTTCTTATGTCCGAAAAAAATGACTTTGTACCCGTTAACCTATACCATTCTATTTACCTTATTAGTGTTTCAGGTGAAAAATTATTCAAAATTATTGTCATATTATTAATTGAGTGAGGCTGGGTGAAAAAAGGATTTTAATTATAATTACTATTACACTGTTATTATTTACTATTATAATTAATTATTTAATACGGAATATTAAATAATACAACTCATTTCACCTTAAAATTATGAAACGAGTATAAACTTGGAAATTAATATCACGTGTTCATTTACTTTTATTCAGCTTTAGAAAATTTTGGTTTTTGTCATGCCATTTTTAAAAAAATCATCGACTTAAAAAAAAGAAAAGCTTTCTGTTTCATCTTATTTCATTCATCGTTTTATTTCACGTTATCAACCTCCTATGGTCATTCCAACTATACTGTATCGTAGAAGATTTATTTAAATATTTAATCTTATGAGGAATGGAGTGCAATTTAAATTAGGAGTGAAAAATTATGCACATGAGAATAATTCTATTACTTAACTGTTAAGATATGTATTATACTGAAAACATTTCTCCTCGAACGAGGGGAGACGATTTGAGGAAATCAACTCTAATCTGAAGTTAGAAAAATAGAAGAGAGTTTCAAGCAACCGTTAACTATTTATAATTAATTATAATTACCGTTACTAACTTACGAATATTGAACGACGGTTCTCATCTCTGTAAAAATTTTATGTGCAATTTGAAATTTTGAACTTCGGAATAATATGGAAAACGGTACCATGCCTTGCAAATATTACATTAAGTTAGCACTTAAAATTTTATAGGTGAATGGTAAACATAATGAAGACTGGTTTCCGTTGGAAAAAAATATATTTTACGAAAGAGGCAAGAGTTTATTGGAAAAAAACGAAAACACATTTCCTTCCACTCCATCGAAAACACGTTTCGCTCTGTCGATTCACTTCCCAAAAAAAAACAAATATGAAACGTTTATCCCCCTTCAGAGAGGCATTTCACGACCGTTTTTCCAAGCCATTGTATTGAAAAAAAATGGAATTTTTAAACAAGAATTCGGTCATCAATCAGCCAAACGAAATCAAAAAATGTTCTATTCATTATTGTTTTTTTTTTGGTCCCGTGGAAAAGTCGATCGTCACTTACCGATAAGGGTCAGCATCATCGAGGACGTGACGTAGGCGGTGAGGATGACGCACAGGGATGATATGATGGCGAGGGGGATCGATCTTTTCGGGTTGGTGGCCTCCTCTCCAGTCGTTGCGATTATGTCGAAACCGATGAAGGCGTAGAAGCACGTGGCTGCACCCGTGAGTACCTGGGAATGACGATGGGTAAATCGTGGGGGGTAGGGGTTGATGTAAGTCCTTCCGTCATAAGTTGGTCATTAAAAGTAAGCAGCAATCGTTAACAACGTTCGACCTCATCCAACAATCACCTCCGACAAATATACGCAAATTTAATCGGTAATATCGTATGTGACTAAAAAAATCCATTTTTCTATATCGCCTTAAAACAGTAAAAAAATTAATGACGAAATAAGAATTACGTACTACGTATTTTTCTGCTGAGATTTTTAATCTGGTACGAATAATTTCGACGCTACGGCGTCATCTTCAAGGTACGCGGTAGCGCCGGTACCTGAAGATGACGCCATAGCGTTGAGACTAGTTGTACCAGATTAAAAATCTTAGTGGAAAAATACGTAGTACGTAATTTTTATTTCTCATAAATGGATTTTCAACATATTTATTGCTGAAAATATATAGAATATAGGTAAAAATTAATAATTTAGGGGGTTGAGGGAATGGAAAAAATTTTCATGGGCAAAATAAAACCTTTGCATTCCAATAGAAAAATAAAAGCAGATGGTTGAAAGTAGTTTTTCATGCATTAATTTTTGACACATTTCCGTATTTATTAATTAAAAAGGCTTCTCAACATTCATAAATACAGAAATATTTCGAGAATGTTTTTACACGAGTGATACAATAGAAAAATCGGCCAAGGAGAGTGTAGATTCGAATGTAGAATGCGAAGAGATCCACAGAAAGAATTAGTGTGCGTGCGTGTGTGTGTATATATATAACATATGCACTAGGAAAATCTTGGTGGCGGCGAAGTGCATTTCACGTATAAACAAATAAACAGATATAGTTGAGAACAGAGACACGAATAAAAAGGACACTCACAAGAATTATTTCGAACGTTTCGGCGGATGGACTGCCTTCGACAGGGACAAAGAGAGTACCCTCTTTGTCGCTGTCGAAGGTTCCTCGTCTCGACCTTGCACTTTGTAAGGTCATTTTTTAGTCGTTATGCATGCTTGTTGTGAGCGGTCTGACATTGTCCAGCACGTTTTGTAGTTCTCGTATTAGGTTTTGCACGATAGTTCCTTCTTTTTGTGCGTAATGCATGACTTGTATCATGTGCGTTGAGAGTGCATGCGAATGTATGGTGGTGGC
>WURS02013613.1:0-12256 GCA_011762765.2 Rhinocypha anisoptera | reverse complement strand
AGATGCAAGATGAAAGGAACTTGGAGTGGCAAGTATACTGGGCTAGTTTTGAGGAATATTTTCTTATATTACGGAGCCAGGCATATGTGGGATCGAAAAAAAAAATATATATATATATATTTATATATATGTAATTACACAGACATTTGTGTGAATAAATATATGGTATAACTGGATAGAAGCATTTAAAATGTAAGCTGTCATGCTTTAGAACTGAATAACAAAATCTGCTAGTTCCAGGGATTAATTAAATAAAAGTTATTAAGATCCCTACATAGAAGTTGCTTCCTTTGCTTAATAATTTTCTAGTTTAAATATGGTGTTATTTTTTTATGTAAACTCTATATCCATTTCCATTGTGAAAATCCTCTTATGCACTAGTGGAAAGATGTTTAACTATAGCTGATTTAGCACTATTTGGTATGAATGACTTTGATACCTGTTGGAGCCTGTATGTCTCTGATGATGGGTGATATTGAAACACACATGTGCATAGATCCTTTTATTACAGAACCATACTTGAAACTCCTGGTTACCAACCACACAATATATCATATGAACACACTCAGTGCTACCAACCAATACATGACACAAAATGACAGAATGGAAACACTATATCAAGATTCAATTTATAATGTGTATTGAATATCATCCTTGTCATTGTAGTAGTGTCAGTAGAGATGAATAAATAAACCATGGCAGGTGAAAAAGTATGAAAACTATATTTATGGGAAACTACTATTTTAAGGTGATACGATATTTTGACTTTTAGAATATTATTATCTGAACAAATTTTCTCTGGGCACACTTAATTAAGAGAAGAAATTCTTCCACTATCACAAAGGTACCTCTAAAATTGAAATATTTTATGTGGCCCTTATTATTACCATAAAGCATATCTATCACAGCCTGTATTTCACTAAAAATAAGCGAGAAATATTTTTTTGAAATCTTCAGTGGATATGTCATTTTCTTTGAGATTACTGATATACTTTTAAAATCATGAATGGCATATATAAAATGGAATAATTATTGATTGATGTCATAATTTAGAGGCTGTGGTAGTCCAGTGGTTAGAGTATTTGGCTACTGAATGGGTTCAAAGACCAGGTCAAGTGATTTTCTAGGTACCAGAACTTCCTGGGAAACCACAAACAACACAAAGTAGGGAACTGGCCCTCCTACCCAGATGTGTGAATTTCCATAAACAGGGGTCTGTATTACCTGAGACCCAGCCTCTCCTATCAAATCAACCTTCAGGAGGAATTCTTTTAGTTTTTGTATCATAATTTATATCATAAAACTAAAAGGAAACAGTAAAGTTTTCAAGCTTTGAATAAGAATCGTGTAGGGCATTCAGATGTACTGAAAGTTGAATTTCAACTTTATCATGCTATAATCACTTTAGTTCCTTTGGCTCAAAGTATACATATATGAACTATGACATGAAGATGAGATTATAGATACAGAGCCTTTTTACAACTGTCATCTGTTTAAGTTATCTTGGTGAACCAGGACATGTATGTATATTGAAGCAAAATGTACTCCTCAGTGAAGAGAAGGTGATTTACGAAGTAAGGAATGGACATGGACTTGGTCTCCCATATGTTATATATACCCACTCTAAGAATCCTATATTACCTTCATTATGTGAACATCAAATGATAAATGAATTCATTATGAGAAATGTTCTGTTCAGGGTCATCAACGATGATTAAAAACCAATGTAATGATTTATGTTGCCGGCTATACTAGCAAGATCTTACAGTATACTCAAACCCTAGTGTCATATTGTACATATATAATAATATCCATAATCTTCCACAGCAAAATACACTAAATTTCTTCATAAATCATTCCATTTTCCAAATTATGGCATTGTATTTTTATTATTTAAAAAAATGCTATTATGTAGCAACTAACAGTTTAAGAAGTGAAGGTCAGTCATGCAGTAGCACTATAAAATAACATCATATGAAATAAAAATCTCCTAGGTTACCTACTTAGTGAGGAGCCTTATCACCAGAGAGCAAAATTATTAAACTCAGGTACTCCTAGAAGATTTAAAAAAGGTAGTCATGTATTCTAAATTTTAAAATAGATTAGTAGTTGAACAATCTAAACTTTTGTTTAGACAGTGGAAGTAGTCGCAATAGCATTTATTTTTAAATATCTGAATACCTAACATAAAACTCATCAATTTTGGTACATATATACAACTCGCATAAAGTTCAATTATAGCACACAAAAAATCAAAGAGGTGAACACAAAGGGCATGCATGTAAATTGGACTGTTATGTATAGAAACTTGTAAAATCTTAGAATATACCTGAAAATCATTCATTTTCACTTTCAGTAAGCCTTGTTCAAATGTTGTTCCTTTAACTTTTATGTTAAAGCTAGGGAAGTATATTTAGTGACTTTCAAATTGATCTCTTAGGTGATTTGGAGGATACTTTTGACTTTGACTTTGGCCTAAACTGATTTTTTCAGGAAGAGAAGGCTTTGGTTACAACAGTGTAGTTGGTCCAGAACATTATTCCTCTGGAAAGGAGGGAATTAATCATCATATTGCAAACAACTTTTTATCATTCAATTTAAGTATTGGTTCAAGTTTCATTATTCTATAAATGCAAGTTGATATTTACCTTATACTTTTGCCAACATGAAGAGCCCACTCAAGATCTTAAGGTCCAGAAATTTTGTGGAGGAGAAGAGTTTAATAATGTTGTTGTCAATTCTTGATAAGAATGGAGGTGAAGGTATTTTACATTGAAACTGCATGAAACACGATAAAATGCCATTCAGGATGAGGTTGTTTTTTGACACCACTTTAACATATTGTTCAAGGTATGATTTGTGCTGATGGATAGCTCATCCTGAGCCCTTTCAGAGTTTGTAGAAAAAGTGCCATTGGCACATAAAACCATTTTGCAATCAGGCAAAGAAACAGGAAGATCATTTATAAAAAGTATGAACAGAAGAGGTAACAAAATAGAACCTAAATGAATACCACAACTCATTTAATGGGTTCCAGATGTGTAGAAAGGTGTTTATTCCCATCTTGGACATTCCTTGGTATTGGCAATTTTTTTGCAGTTTGAGAGGCAGGAGATTCATGAATGAGCTTTTCCATTGGTGCTAATATTTATCACCAATGATATTTATTTGGTATTAATATTAATACCAGATAAAATTTGTGTCTAAAGCCTTGCTCATATTAACAAAGGTGCCCAAAGTTAGTCCATGATTGTTATGTGACTGGCTCCTGGCATTTAAAAGTTAAAATGAAGCAGTCATTGTGGATCTACTATAGCATTATGGATTTACTCAAACAACACAGTGATTTTTTTACTCTTTCCGGGGAGGACTAAACAGGTGTAGGTAAGAGGAGGAGATGAGATGCACCAATACCAGGAGAGAGTGTGGAGCAGCAGGAACACAATGTTCCACCAAGAGCACAGCCTACTGATAACCGTGAAGTGATATAATCGCCTAATCAGTGGCACACTCATCTTTTAGGTGTCCCTGGAAATATGGAGAGGGTTGGAGGGGAGAGTGGGTGAGCCAGTGCCCGCTCAATTTATCCAACTCACTTTTTGTCTGGCTCAGGCTCATGGTTCAATATGATCCAATTTATGCTTCCATTTATTGATTTTTATACAGAATAATATACCTGTTTATTGCAAGTTCAAGAATAGTTTTTTTAACATTTAGAAGATTAACATAAAAATGATGACCTTCAATTGAAAGCAATTAAATAAAAACAGAAGAATTGATATTAGTTTTCACTTAAATATAAATAAATGGTAGATTGGCTAACAATTTCTGAAAGGTTTATCCTCCATTTGTAGAATGATTTCTTGGATATCAAAGAAGTACATCACACAATCAATAAAAACTCACACAATGTATACTTTATTTTTACAAAGATTTTTTATTCATAAACCAAATTTACATTTGAAAAAACTGCAAGGATAATCATCAATCAGTCTTAAGGACTGATAAGTAGGTTATTTACCTTTTGTACCAAAAGGCATAGTCCTTATGATATTTGCAGGAACAGTTCAATCAACCTAAGCCATCAACAAAAGGTCTGTGTTGGAATGGAATGAATTTTAGTAAAATGGTGGAAATGTAGAAAAACATACAAGTTTCATTGAAAATTGCTTTTGCTAAGAATTTTAATTAAATACTGTGAAATGTATTTCAAGTTTCAGAACATTATTTGATTATGTAAGTTACTGAAATTCACCATGATTATTCTCCCTAGTGATCATGTTTAGGATGATCAGTTTATATATGTATATATATTAACTACAGAAATATATCGATATGTATATATACATAATTGTATATGATACATAGCTCACAATTTACAAATGTTTATGTGCAAGCAGTGCACATACCAGGGGCACCGATAGATAGTGTGTGCACATAAATATATATATATAGGTATATAAATGGATAGGCTACTTTTAGACAAGTGTGTGCGGATATTCTGTTTTCGAAATTAAATAAAATAGGCAGTTTTGGACTACAATTTGTCTGATATGTCCATGCAAGAAAGGCTCTCAATTTTGTTTCATATCATAAAGTGGAGAACAGCTGTTAAATACCAGTCAAAACTTTGGATAAAATGTAATATCTGGGCATATTATTGTAGAGACCAAGATATATATCCAGACACACAGCAAGACCCGATGCTTTTGACAAGCATTTGTTTAATACCATCGAAAATGCACATGGGTAGAGTCTTAAAATAATATGTATAAGACTTATCCGTATGAAAACACATCACATGAGTAAAATCACATTTCTCTACAAACTTATTATAAATTTGGTTATGATTAGGGTTTGAGGCATATCACCAAGGTTACCATAAAACACAGATCAAATCAAATTTCCTGTCACTCATATTTCAATATTCAAAGAAAACATTCTTTTTCCATTTTCAGACAATAAAAACTGCTATATTTTTTTTCACATACTATAAGGTCAAATAATAATATCTGACCAATTTGAAACAATGATGAGATGATACTAAATAGTCCTAGTACACTCTGCCACTTGCCCTGGAAGTGAATGGGAGGGTAAATACCAATCATTTGCACCTTACTTAATGAATGAACATAGCATTGGAAAACATGTTTGCATCAATACAGAAAATGAATCATTGTGAAATTACCACAAATAATCAAATAAAGTTTCTTTAGTTAAAACAAGATTATTTAAGGAAGTATTCTCATATAATATAATGCATGTGTCTAGTATTTAAATAAAAAATTTCAATTAAAATAAATGAAGAAAACGATTCTTTTATTGTTAATGTACTAAATCCGAGATTAAAATAATATTGGATAACACCGACTGATATATTAGAACCCTTTCCTTCATGACCACCTTGATATTAATTATTTATAGAAGTTTAATATACTAAGTTGCACATGAATTACATACTTCTGAAAATTCTGTGATTCCAATTTCCAGTTGAATTTAAACCATCCTGAACTAATAAAAAATATAATTCAAAAATATATAAAACATGTAACCATCATTATTTCAATGTTATATCTTGCTACAGTTTACCAGAATTGAATTTCAATACCACTAAACACAAGAATACTTCTTTCAGTAAAAATAATAATGTATATCTTGGAAATCAAACAGAAATCCCTGATAGCATTCGTCCTAAAAACAGCAATGGTGTTTTTTGTTCAAAAAGTTTTATAACAGACAGTATTCAGTCTCAAATTTTTTCAATCCCTTCAACATCATGCTCCATGACCCTGATATGGCACTTTCAACCTGTGAGCTATCAATTTAAAAAATTACAATATTCACTAATTTATTCATTTGATGTACCTGAAGTCATAATCCTTGTAATTTCCATATTTTTGGTACTCATGAATGAAGATCAAATGTTATGAAGAACTTATTGAAGAGTAAGGAATGTTTTACAAAAGGTCCTTCAAACCAGATCATTTTTGAGGGATTGTTCAGGAAATGTTTTACTTCCCCAAGGGTTTTAAATCCTCCTTTTTCTTTTCATAATCCCTTTGGGATATTATATATTATAATAATTTTAATGTAAGCAGAATATATAAAATGAAGTTGATTTAATATAGAATGTCTTATTAGGTTATGAAATTGATGTTTATCCAGACAAGAGTCTTTCTGAATATAAAAATTTTAAGAGCAATGTGATAATAAATAAACTTATTGTAGCATAACCTCTTGGAATCTGAAAATAAAAGAAATCACTATCATTATTATATGTGGGAAGAAATAAATACAGAGAGTAGCCCTAAGAAGAAAAAAGGTAAGGTAAAAATTAATCAGAAAACCTAGTTTTAACCTCAGTCAATGCATTTGGATTGGAAATTTTGGTCAATAAAATATACCATTTTTTAAAATAAGGGCACAAAAAGCTGCTAAAGTATTTGATATTTACAGCCAATACAAAAATTACAACAAAGCAGTCCATAAAAAGATATAGACCTAAATTAAATTCATCCAGTAAAAGTATGCAAATTAATGTCTCTTTGGGAATTACACAAGTGACTGGTCTTATATCACAAAGCTTTGTGACATAAGTGAACATAAATATTAATTACCAGATTTATTTTCACTTATGCCAATGAATATCCTCAAGTGTATTTTTATGGATTAAAGTACTAATGCAAACCAATTAATTATTCACAGAGATGCTGTCAATTCCATAAGTCCCAGCCTATGATGTATGTACTCTGAATTTACCTCATGTTACATTTGTAAATTTCTGTATGGCAGAATGGGTTAAATTAGTTGAAAGTTATTTTTTCCATTTATCATTAGATTTTTCCAACGACCAAGATTGTAATGTATTAAAAATATAATGATTCACTTTGGTTTAAAGGAGGCTATTTATTTGGCTCGATATATTTCATCAATGCATATCGATTAAATAACTGTAGTTCAAAAAACTGTACAGTTTGTACTGTACCATAAGAATGGTCTGACTCTTACATGAAATCTTCTGCAAACAATTTTTTGTCTATAAAGAACTACTTTATCCATAGCTTATTAGATTCTCAAATATAAACTCACAAGGTAGTTGTGTCTATATAGCTGTTTATAAAATTTGGGTATTTAAATTGGTTGATTTCTTAGTCTATACTTAGTTTTTACTCTGAGAAATTTCATCCTCCAGAAAAGTTATTCATTTGACCTAATGAAAATTTCTTAAATATAATATGAGAAATCATTAAATTATATCATAGGTCCTTCAAAGAACTTCAAATGCAGTTTTACATATATGTGAAAAATCTAATGATTTATTTTTTTGCTAGTCACTAAGAACTGCATTGAAATTCTTAATGCTTAGGTATTAAAAATTCACGTAGGTTCCTTATAAATAGACAAGAAAGGAAAAACAAAGGTTTCTCACTTCTGTAAAATTAAGTTAACCTGGGGATATGACATAATCAATTGCCATGTTATTATGTATATACTTCCATGTGGAAAATATATTTGGCAACTTATGATGCATCATTTATCATTTTTTCCCATTTATCCCTAAAACCGGTCAGATGAATTCCATAATGATTCCATAGTGGGAGGGAGAGTGGAATATTGTAATTTTGTCTTCTTTATGTCCATTAAACATGCCTGTACATTTTGCACTGACCAATAACTGAATGAAGTGAGACATAACAGAAAAGTTCTTTCATTATTGCTAATAATATCATTAAGGAAAGAAATAATATAATGAGTAAAAACATAGAGGTAGACTCACATGTCCTCAAGCTTCAAGGAAAAAAGAAGTTTAAAGTCATATGTGCTTGGTACTCTATATTTGAGAGATAGAAACAAACACACTATTCAGTGGAAATGTATGTTCATTTTAGAGTTAATATATAGTAGAATACTTAATAAAAAATGTTAGCTCTTTCACTTTGCTAAGTCACATTCAGTTAGCATTAGAAAAATAAACTCCTTATGACACTAAAGTAAAATAAAATACTCTTGTGGTTGCATCTCATTAAAAATCAGAAATAAACCATTGTGATCACTTTCCTCACTTAACAGATTTATTGTTAATAACCATAGAGGAAGTACTTACACAATGCACCAAATGGCTACACAGTCCATGTAGCCAGCTACACACTGTGCAGCTAGTTACACTGGCTTAGTGGCCATTTGGCACATTATATAGCCACTTCTTCCAGAAAATAATCATTAAAATGACAAATATAATATCAACAACTCTTACTCTAAATGGAGCCACGTTTAAATAACTGATTGCGGTAAACCTGTGTGACAGTAATTATCAAAATAAATAATTAGACTACACATTAAATTATAATAAATGTTAAGTAAATATTTAAGTTAATAATGACAAGATATATATTCTAAATAGGAGTTTAATAACTTATTATGCATCCATTTGTGGCCATTTAAACAAGCCTTATTTAGTCAAGAATCTGTAAAAGAGCCAAAGGATGACAGTTTTAAAGTAGCCACCTAATTTGAAATGTTTGTTTACCCGCCATGTCTTCCATAAATCAAAAGGAGTTTTTATTATCTCTTAGTAAAAATATCTTCCACCCATCCTATTATGTACACTATATAATAAAGTATAAAGTAAAATAATGATAATTTTATGAAAAAAGGAACTTCCAGGAGCAAGAACCTTAGTGTTAGAAGGGAGATATGAATACTTTATTTAATACTCTTTTATTTAAATAGAGTAATACTAAAATAGTTCATAATCATACACACATAAAAATACAAAAATATGGCAGTGTAAGCTATTAGTTTATATATTTATCATTTAGCCTGTTCAAATGTTGTAATTTCATTAGTAGACTGGTAGAATTTTAGTTCATCAAGACACAGTGCAGTAACATTTATAAATTTTATTTGATATTTTAAATGGGACTTTAATATTCAAATCCCCCTCCCAATGCATGAATAATAATGTGGCAATACACTCAAATGAAATTTCCTTCTCTAGCATCTTAAAAGTTCTTGAATCATGTTCAGTGAATGACTAAGATATTCAACTGTACACAAAATAATTAAGTTACCATTGGTGATTCTTGGGTCCCTTAAGGACATAACAGAATTGATATGTCCTAAATTTGAGTAAGTATATGCATATGTGTATAGAGGTACATTTTTGTTCAAATTACTTCAAAATAGATTTCATGTATATAGTTCTTATATACATTATCAATTCTCATTTAATGGAGATCATGAAAAGCAAATCCAAAACTCTAAATGTAATATCTAAGTAGATATAAAACCTCTAACAAGTTGAAACACAGCATAGGTAATAGTTACTAGAAATATAGGCAGCCCAACAGTCAGTCTAATTCAGAGCCAATTTATCACTCCATACAATTGCCATGTGTACATTAATGGTTTGAAGATGAAATTCAATAAGAATAAACCTCACTGCGATAGGCCATTTGCCAAAGGGAGTCACTTCTATGTCCATTACATCCCTACTCTTTACCTCTAACGAGAGACTACCATGAGCCTAATCAAGTATGACATTTTTGGGTTCAATTGCATAAAATGGCACAACATATAATCATATTGTAAGTATGGACTATTAAAATTATTTTCATTTTGAACACCTTTGAAACTCTTTAATTTAATTAAAAAGTTGAAAATTAATTTATTGAAAATTATTTTAAAATACTTTTGCCTCAAAAAAATGATGAACAAGCCTATAATTTTACAGCAGAATGAATTTTCACAGCAATCCTCCAATGCTAAATAGAATTGCAATTGAAAGTATAAAAGTACCATACTTGTAAATAGTTGTGTTAGTTAAAAGAAGCTCAGCAAGAGATTCAAAGGTATTACAAAAGAAAAAAACTACTAATGTAAGCATTTCTGAAAGCAGAGGTTTTTCTAGTAACAGTAAGAAGAGAAAGTTTTCATAATTAAGGCAATAGAATTTCATTAAGAATTAATTTGTGAAAGAGAGATAGATTTTTGGACTACTGAAAGATAAAATATCTAATCGTAAATTGAGAATGTATCCTCATTATCTAATGGTTAAAGTGAGAATATTACTACATGGGATACGTCAGTATTCTCTAGAAAGATATAGTTGAGATAGCTTCAGAAATAATTTAGTTGTAGCTGCTTTATACAGCTCTTAAATTTAAGAAACAGAGAAAGAGAGAGAGAGGGGGATGATATTATTTTCCAATTACATCATCACACACAAAACCATTGCAGCTGTTTGTTTGACAGTGGGATAAAGGAAGGATAGCCAAAGAAATCCATTAATGACTTATAAATGCACTTTAGTGACTTCAGATGCAAGACTGAAGATTGCATCAATGATTTTGGTAAATAAATTAAAATACAATTGGCCCACCTATAACAAAGGATCATACAATAAGATTGTTTCAAATATTTCCATTAATGATCTGCATTCAAAATAGTTGGTGTTTCACCAATAAATTGATATGCCAGTATAAATTAGTCTTCAGCTTTAAACAATGAGGGGGCAGAATAATGAATTGCAAAATTTTAAAATGAAATATAGAAGATACTTTGAGATATCCATAAGCAGTACTGGGACATGAGTCATGAGAGGATTTGAGAAATCCATTTCATTTAGATTAAACTGAAAGTTGAAAAAACACCATTTTCATAAGATATTAAATTTTCCCACCAGTTCATGATTGATGAAAGCAATGACTAATTATTATTTAATTATAATAGTCTTTCATATCACCATCATAATGAAAGACATGAAATACTTTTTTTTTGAGAGACTTTCTTGCAGTTCTTGCAACATATAGCTTCCAAGTTATATGTTGCATTATTCTTGTCCATGAAACATCAAAATGCATTCTTGGCATGCATCAATATCCCCTGTTATATGAGGGCCATATGTATGCACTACACCTATTAGGAATAGTAACTGGATGACACAATAATGAAAGCACAGCAGCACAAATTTAGAAGCACATGCAGGTATAGAGTAATGCATAGCAGTAAAACATTTAAACTTCAAATGACACTTTTTAGATGCTTGAATTTGAATCATCCAATTGAAAGCTTGGCCTTCACCATTATAATGGATTAAGTAGGTAACATAAATTTAAAAAACACGAGATTAATGCCCTTGTCTCATTCCCTAGATTTTTTCCTCTTCTATTCCAATGGCCAACCATAGTTTATATGTATAAACATTCTTATCCAATAAGTTCGAAAAATATACCTATTTGTCTTATGATTAATGGACGTTCATGCACAAAAAGTTGACTGTGGAAGCACTCACAAAAGTTCTCTAATGTTTCAACAATATTTTCTGACATACATACTTAGGAGGCCAAGATGACATCAACAAAGTTACACTTAAAGTCGGCCATGCTCAGTAGACATGAGGTTTCAAGTCCTCGAAAGTATAGCATTATACACGCACACACATACACACAAAAAACAGCTTGAAGACAATATACAATGTAAATGGTCCCACTCAAGGAGTAATCACATTCTAGATGAAATCCTCATCACCAGTATCCCTCTCCCACATCTCTTCTCACACTTTGGTGACACGGATAGGGTATTCTGTCGAGTCGATGGAATCGAGCTGCTGGAGGAGGTGCTGTCCATCTGTCATCACAAGAGTCTGGATGTCGAGTGCAGATTTTGCCTTTCTTGGTGTACTTATGGTGGGACTGAATACCGCACTAGCGAACACTGAGTTCTGCCTCGGCCTCAGGGATGGTGAGATGCCCTCAAATTCAAGATTGAATTTGGAAAGTGATCGGAACTGTGGAAATGAGAGAGACAGTTTATTCAAACATGAAACATGAACAAGATTTCATGAACAACATGAAACCTTCCTCTTGTATGTTTTCAAGAATCTTCTCCCATGTGACAGAAGGTTAACAAGCTGTTTCACATGACAAATACCTAAGATATATCAGTTAAAATGCTTTAACGATCGATTTTAAAGATGAATAATTCTCATACACATAAACAAGGTGGAGAGATAGCATTAGCATTCAGAATACTTATATTATTTAGAATATTGGAAACTGCCTGTATAAATTACAAAGCTTGAGTACAGGGCATGAAACATGTGACATGAAATGTGGGTGCTGAGTTCGAAAACCCTTCCCTTTTTGTCCATTGATTGGGGGGGGGGGGGGGGGGGGGGGGGGGGCACGGATAAACCCACACAAAATTTTTATTTTTAAGAGATTTGGAAACGGGCCTAAAAATAAACAAGATCTGG
>WURS02013602.1:0-12257 GCA_011762765.2 Rhinocypha anisoptera | reverse complement strand
GGGGATGGGGGGGGGAGAGAGAGGAAAGAGGGGGGGGAAGGATAGAGGTGGAGGAATGAAGGAGGGAGCTCTGAAAAAAAGGGGAAGGGGAGGCGGGGGAAGAGAGAGGGAGAGAGATATGTAAGAAAAAAAAGTGGAAAGCCGCGACGGCCAACCACCCCCATTAACCCTCCAGGGACTGGCCCATTGACGTCACGACACGGTTTTCACGTCCCCGCCCTCTCCCCAACCCCCCTCCCCCTCCCTCCCTCTATCTTTCACGGAGTGCTCGCTTATTTTTTTTCTCCTTTATCCCAGTCGTCGACTTCCACTCCACCGGTCTCTCCGCCACGCTCTCCCTCAAACTTTCCGGTCTCCTCCAGGCATGCGTTCCAGGGGGAGGCGTCCTCTCTCGGGACGCCCGACCACCCCTTTCCTCGCCCGCTTACGATCCACCACCCTGACACATCCCGCCGCGAAGTCATCAGTTCCACTCATAGGAATTCCGTAAGGCCGTATTCCTCTTAACGATTGCAATCGCTCAGATTGCTTCCAACCACTCACGACGAACGCGGCATGGCTCTAGAGGATCGCAATTTCCTCGATTGGAACGGATGTTTCCGAACTACCTACTAGGTTTTGCAGGAAATATTACAGTATTGCTCAGTAAGTACTATGGCTTTGGAATTATGTAATGAGATAGAGGGAAAAGTCCTTGCCAGGTGACAGAATTATCCTGGGAAGATCTAGATACGCAGGAAATACAAAAAATCTCTAGCTTTTCACGAGATGTACAGGGGCATACGGAATCTTAGATGAATGCAAATCAAATTGGACGGCAGGTCGCTATGAGCAATGCAGTAGTGTATTTTAAACGGGACAAAAAAGATGTTGTAATTCACATCAGTCTCTATTCTATAAGTATCACAAGTCTCTAGACCTCCTACATTTCTTCAGCTGCTGATATTGAATGCTTCAGTGCAGCTTTAGCTACACTGAAATTACTTAGGAAAAATTAAATATATAGTTCTACAGCCAGATCTCTTCATTAATCTACATTATTATGGTAGTATTTGGTAGATAAATTGTGTTTTTAATTATTTGCATCATAAACACTATTCCATTCTTCAATTGCAATCATTTAGATTGTTTCCAATCGCTCGTACCACGACGATTGTGGTATTCCACTAGAGGATTGCAAGAGATATTTTTTAACTACTTAAAAAACCATACGGCTGTGGCGCTACTGGTCGGGAATAAAAATGAACATCTATATTTGCAAAGAAATTATTCAACCTGATTGAGTCCTGCGCCCTATTGTAAGCTCACAATTGCAAGGATATAGAACATTTTCTAATAATGACAAAGATATAGCACTTTTCCACTGGTTAAATCAGTGAACTAGTTAACCATAGGAAAATTGCCATACTTATTCCATTATTATACTCATTTTCCACCACATCACTCATTTAACTACGCAATTACATTTCCTATTCGTTGGAAACGATCTCAATCGTGTCCTTTCCGTCAATTCCACTATGCGATTAGTACTAGGAGTAAAGGGAATAACGCTGCAGTTTCCACATGAAATTTTATTTTCCACGACCGTGGTTTCGTAGCAAGGCTACATCATCAGGTGACAACATCCAGAAAATCGCTACGAAACCATGGTCGTGTAAAACCAAATTTCATTTGGAAACTGCAGAGTTACTTCCTTTACTCCCAGTATGCTGGACCTTCACAAAGTTTCGTCTGAGACAGTTTCGTATACCATGCGATTATTCAAACAGATTGCAATCGTGCTGATTGCAATAGTTTAGATTGAAATCGTGTGGAGGAATATGGCCTTTACACGACCCGCTGGCGATCACTTTGTTGGTGGGGGTGGTAGGGGCAGTCAAAAATGGCCTACTTTCGGGTCATGACTCACGAAATATCACTACTTTGCATACGTGTTCGACGTTATTTTTTCAAATGTCTGCGAATCTCTCCAAATAGTGCATTTGCACTGCCCGCATTTACGCAACTATCCTTCTCTGAGACTTAATAATATTTCTTCGAATGACGGATCGCACAATCCCGTTCGCTAGAGGTTCACTTTCATGGTCTACCCGTTCACATCAAGCCATGCTCTCACCTCTTCTTTTTTTGGTCAACGACAAATGAAGCTGTTAGTTTCGTTGTCCGGAATGTAAATTAAATAATGGAAATCAAATAAGAACATTTTTGCATATCAAGGGTTTTATTAGAACTAGTTGGACCATTTGATTAATTAAAAACTATTCGCAAATTTAAATATGAATTTTTGGGATCAGTAGAAGTGTGTTGTGTGAAGTGTTTTTTTGGATCAGTGGAGCCATCGTTGAAAAGAAAACAGACCAAACGTCATCGGGTACCTCGAAATGTTTCAAGTCCTTGAGGTGCTCTCTATTTCATCCGTTCACAAAAAGTAAAGGTTTAAAGAATATTCGGTTGAGTGAAAAAGCACCTAAAACAGAGGTACCTATTAATCATTTTATTATATTCTTTTATTCTCATTAGTTAACCATCATTTATAATATGCTCTATGTATTTGGGTTCCACCCGAAAAAATATTTAACAAAGGAATCAGATAAAGTTCAAAGGAGATCCTCTAGAGCCGTGAAAATATATTATGAGAAGAAAGCTAGTGTGACGGGGTTATTAGGGAAACTAGGATCTGAGCATCTTCAGTCACGAAGAGGCCAAACGAAATCAAGAAGTTTAGAAAGGCGGAATATATAAAGATTGAAAAAGACCGCGATTTTTTTCACGAACTAATCCCGTACTCCACAAAAACTGGAGTAATAATATTGAATATTATATTTAAGACTACTTTACTTAGTTACCAGTAGTAAGTGAATTCACATTTTAAAAACTACTTTCCAAGAAATTTCAAGCTGAAATTGGCTTTGATACAAATATTATCATGTCTTTTACGGCAAAAATGCTCTGGAAGAATAAAAGGTGTCATATCATTAATATTATAAGATCTGGAATGGAGTCCCTTTCGCGGTATGAAGGCCAAATTTTAAAATGAGAGTTTATTACAGGCACCGAAGGAATGATTAGAACTCCAAACTGAATGCGAGAGAGACGGGAGGCACTTAGGTTGTACCAAACATTTTTTTGATGCTCCGAGTTAGTGGTAGGTTTCTGATGAATACTGGGACCCTGTAAACTACGACATATTCCATATCTATTTATAGTACTAATAACTATTTTTAGCTTTAAAACTACTATAATAATCGTCTGCCAGATCTGCGTACTTCCTGTGTAATCCTAAAGGTATGTTATCTGCGCAATGCTTGCTAGTACTCTCTTCAACACCCCATACCTTTTAATTTCGCTGCTATTCACTTTTTTCCCAAAAATTTTATATAAAATGACCTTTCTCTGCGTAAAATTGGTGATCTTTAAAGTGAAAACCAATTGACGCATCTACGCAAGCAACTAGAAGATAAATAAATAACGGTATAAAGATTCTAAAGGCTCAACTATCACACCACAGATTTCCCTTGTTGAGTGAATGATGGCTTAAGGGTCGAGACCTGTTTGCCACAGCAAGCAGCTCAAGCTTCAGCACGTTAGAGAGCTTCCATGACGAGACTCATCACGGAGAGCTGAATAAAAAGCACGCGTGCCTTTTGAGGAGCGCGCGGGAAATTTTTATTGGCACGCGGAACTGTGACGGTCATAGTTAATCAACGTTTTCATCTCACGCTATGGCCGGATCGGGAGTAAAAATTATTTTCTCATTTCGTGACATTTGGCTCTCGGCTTCATAAGGGTTAGGGGCCCTTCTAAATATCGTGACGTCAATCGCAGCATTCACGCCGTTAGGGGCGGTCGAAGCGTACACCAAACGCCGGGAGTCGACACCGACAGACACGGAAGGGCAATTTGTTGCGCTGGCGCTTCGGAGAGCATGAAGTGGGAGATTGATATGAATTCTCTATGCAGATGTAGCACTTTTTCATATCGAGAGTACAATCTCCTCGGCTCGCGAGATTCGAGCTATGGCCTATAATTTTTAAGGAGATTATAACCGAGAAATTTAATGGTAAGGAATGCCGAGTGCATCGGGGATGGCTTAAAGATTCGCCGCAAAACACTCCCCAGAACATTCTCGGATAAAGATTTTCGGATGACTTGATCATGATCTCGGCTGATGGCTCGAGGAACATGATGACCAAGGGAAAAAAACGGAAAACAGGAGAGAGCTCGCGTATGCCGCGTCTACTAAGAAGGAAAAAAATATTGAAGCTATACATCTTTAGACTAACAGTTAGTTCTAAGTAAAAGTATATTTGGAAATATATTAAATTTTTAGTTACATTACCCAGGATACTTTTATGACGAGAAAGGTGACATTTCGATTTAACACCTTATTTGATAGGGTTACTCCCGGCCTACTTTCCTAATGGGTGGTTGAATGGCCCCTAGCATCACAATGCTTGCGAACAAGAGCCTTAACAAGTAAAACCAGGTTGTCAGAGTTTTTATTTAATACATCGCAATCAATTTTCTTTTATGCCAGTGATACGATACATCAATTGACAGCAGGATCCTGGAATGGGTACAGGGAGCTTCGGCACGATTTTCAGATTAAAATAATTAGTTATGGACTGTGATCGGGACAATTAACATATGTGCGGTGGTTATATATTCTATAGGTGGCATTCGATATTGATTTTATTTTACATTTTTTCTTATTTAATTTCAATCTTTCCTCCGTTTCTCCTTATTCCCAAAGACTAATATCTCAACAAATATACATGAACAATATCCTTTAGGTATAATAGGGCAGCATACAGATTGTTTAGCCAATTACACAGAGTCATTGGTGATTGTTCATTGTTTTAACACGAGAATAGGAGGATACTTGAAAACTTAAGTGAATGAAAGATGGTTTCTCAGTACAGTTATAGTGTTTCAAATGTGTTATGAGGCGTAAAACAGACAGAAGATTTTTATTTTTCGGTAATACGTAATGATTTTTAAAAAATTCATTCGCTTTTGCATTTTGAAATCACATTTAAGTGAATTATTCGTACCAATTTAGAATTATTGGTACTTTCAAATGAAAAATAATATTTTCGTAAATAGAGTTTAGGGAAATGAATCGAAAGGAGAGTGTAATGCCAACGATACTGGCTTCCTACGACGAATTTTTCGAATTTAATGCCTAAACATAGGTCTATTATAAAAATTCGTTCGTTCTGTGTCGTTACTCGGAAAGTAGGATTCCGTAAATCTGATCTCTTTAATGCAGTAAAAAGTGGCACTGTTCCACAGATTGAATCCACAGTTAGCACTGTTCCACAGATTCAATCTGTGGAACAGTGCTACTTTTTACTGCATTATTATGTACTTCCACTATATCTCGCCGAACTAAGTTACTTTGTTGATATCTATTTCATGAACGTGGTGCCCAACAGAAAGAATGAGTGAGTTTGCTAACATTTGACAAGACTATATATGTGCTATTTTCTTAAAAATGTTAAATCACTATCGATCTATTTGATTTTTCGTTAAAGCTTCCACAAATCGACAATTTCTGTTTTCACTGCCATTATTACAGGTCTATAGACTTCGTAGCGGTATGTGCAATTCTAATTCCAATCTCACCGTAACTCTAAAACGTTTGTTTTTCCCTTCCTATCCGAAAATCTCTTTCACGAAAAAAAACCTTCCCGCTCTCTTTTTTGGAGGTTTTCGGAAGTCATCAAGGAAAGAGACTCTCTCCCGGGAGATTCGTAGAAACTCCTTCGTAACTGCCGCCTGTCCAACATTTTGATTTCAACTTTTTATATCAGTTTAAGTCTTTCTTGTTGAAAGAAGTTTTTGACCATGTCTGGAATCTACACGAATTGCATAGAAATATGAATTTCTTCCGTCCGAATAAAGTGCCTTCTTACCTAAATCCAATCTCTCCACTTGAGTTTGGAGTTCGCAAGGTAATATTAAAAAGTGCGACCGTGAAACGCCAAATGTTTCAAATCGCTCTGTCTTTTTCTGGAAAATTCCATTTATATATGTTTGAGACAATCGCGTGCATTCAGACTCAACTCCAGGTTTTGTTGTAAACTCATATCACACTTGAAAGAGTCATTAGTATGGACTAGTTTTACTTATTCTTCGGAAAAAATTAAAGACAAATATTTTTTCACGTTAAAACTGTTTCCAGAAATTTATACAACAGAGCCCAGCCTAAAAAAGGTTGAGACCAAGTAAAGGAGTAAAAATATCATGGAACACGGAAGATATTTTGGAGGCAGTATACGTAACTCATCCTCATATATAATCCTCGGTAAAGCGGATATTGATTGGTCTTGTATTAATGGTTGCCTAGTGATTAGAACACTTAGCTAATAAAGGGGGTACCCGGGTTCCAAGGCCCGGTCAGCTAAAACCCAAGCTGAGTGATTTTCTGTCTGATAGATCATATGGGATACTATTTTTAATACGATTATGTCAATAATGTAACAAAGGAATTACAATTTTTTAAATAAAATCGGGCACTCAACAATTAAAATGTCACATCACCCCGCCTTTACTTTAAAAATAATTTAAAATAACACGTAGTTTGAAATCTGAATATTTTAGTACATCCACATGGAGGAAAAAGTTAAATTCATCCATGAGTGGAAGCATATGTACAATGACAGCAAAATAAAAGAGAAGACTGGAAACGACGAAAACGGGACGGTCAAAAATATAGCATATTAGATCAAACTGGTGTAACTGCTGGAGTCTCACAAAAAGCAGAGGGATTGGGAGGTTCTTTGGAGAGAGAGATCCAAAATGAGATGAAAATTGCCCACAAACATCTCTGCAATCAATAGGTCCACAAGCATTTCTAGATATCTGTATGGCTTCCGTGTTCCGGCATCGGCTTCCGTTCCTAATGTTATTTAATGAATTTATAGGCATGGTTAATTACTGATGAATATAGCATAGTAATTCCCAGAAAAGATATACTGAGGAATACTATAATAAAGAAATATATGTGAAAATGTGATTCAGTGATTGTGAGAAAATGAAGAGTTAATAAGAGAAAAGATCGGAGTTGATAGCCACGACAGATAATCTTCGGATATTGAAATGCAAAGCCCTATAAATATTTTAATAAGAGACATCGGCCATATAATAACTGGAGCAAGGACAATTATTTCCAAATAGAAAGCGGATCTTTTTTCTTTAAAATAATTACAATATTTTATCGCAATAAAAATATTTCTATATTTTTTGCACTTTCTTGTCCATCGTGAAAAGACAATCCCTATCGAGCTTTTTCGAAGTCGGTCGCTTCGGACGAAAATCTCATGTTTCCTCAATTCTTTCCATAGTCTTTTTTCGTCCATGGGTTCCATCCCGAATGCGCATGCCAGCAGTTCCACGAACGGAACACAGAAGTGACACACCATATTTGGCCTGGGCGCGCCCGGGATGAAGTCAAGGCCCTTCTGTCGTACTCGTTCGGCATTTCAAGTAGCAGGACTTACGGGATGCCTCAAGTAAGGAATTTTGATCTCGATCTATGAAGTTGCAGGAAGAATAGGAAGATTTTTAACAATTACCGCTGTAATTTCCTTATAGAGAGTACGATATTAACTAAATTTCGACTTTCTAAATAGAGCTCATTATTATCTGCATTAATAATTCAGTATATTTCACCCAGTACAATAGGTACGATCACCCACTTATCGATTCATAAGGTGCAGGGTCGAAACTCGCTCTTTTCTTAGTTAAACCCGAAGGTCAAGTTTTGGCCGTTCAGTGACGACTCCGAATTCCTGGTAAAACATATATAAATAAAATGCTCTAGCGCCTATTAGAGGCTGATATTACCGAACAGATGTAATCAAATACCATTATTTCCCTCGCGAGATTCACCGCTATGAAAAACTGAACAAAAACGTTAAACATTGCATTTTACAAAAAGTCCATAAAATATTGCATTTTATTTCATGAATTCTATACTAAAGTTTATAGACGGAGCCCTAATGGCTTCTACCGCCCACACTGGAGGCGGCTTATTGTATATCATGTGTAGTTTTCCGAAGTGATGAAAAGGAAGAACGTATCGGTACTAGAGATGGGCGATTCTGTTTCGATTCACCTGGAAATCTATTATTTTAATACTATTTCCGATTATTTTTAATTGATTATTGTGATCCGATTCTGATTCGATTCGTTTCCTATCCGACTCAATTCTTTTTTTTTCCGATTCGTTTCATCCGATTCAAGTACGATAGCGATTCAGTTACTATTTCGATTCAGATCCGATTCAGTTACGATTTCGAATCCGATTCGCATCGATTCACAAGATGCGATTCAAATCGATTAAGAGGATCCGATTTTTCGATCTAATCGATTCACACAACATGATTCGAATCGATTTGGTGGAATCGATTCATTCCTTGAAATCCTCCATCTCTAATCGATACATAAAGAAATAAGCGATTAATCTTAAAATAATAATTTTCGAGAATTCGCTTTGTGATGTCAAATTAATCGCATTCGCATTCAATTTGGATTGTCGCTTTTCGCAATTTTTTTCGCTACGCTAGATTCGCTCAGTTTTTTATTAAAGACCGTGGAGTTACATATTTAGATTTGACGATGACCAACAAATAGTGCAATGAAATACCTATGCATATGTCATGAACCAAGGCATATTTCATGTTTGTAATTATTTTTCAATGTCTAATTAATTTTATACACACGTACATATATATAAATTATATAAATACAATTATAAATATTATACACATTTAACACAAAAAGTTATAAAATTAAATTTACAGAATACACCTCAGGTAGGAAATGGAAAATGGTTGCCGAGAAACGGAATTCACAAAGTTTATTTTATGGCCTGATACGAGACTCGTAACATGTAACCCTTGACCACTAATTAGCACAACCAACTCCTACTTCCGTTATGACTCGAACGTTATAATGCCAATACTGCTGACGATTCTTCGTAAGGTGTAATATGACCCCGCGACTTGTGAGGGAAATTGAGAATGAGACTTCCGGGATTCACACTGATTTCATCGCTTTGCCACACAGCGACTACATACTATATTTACTCCTCTCAATATTTCAGTTTAATAATACTGGGACACTTCCTCACTTTGCCCTGGCTGCTATGTGGAAGAAATAAACTGTCTTATTTCTTACTGTATATCATTACTACCGTAAAAGGATTATTCATTTGTAAGGATAAAATTCACGGAGGCCGTCACGTGGCCCCCAAGACACGGGAGCCAAAGGGGTGAAGTGCACCAGACTTCGGGAAGCTTTTTATTCTAATGATATACACTAAAATGTTGTGCTTGAAAGGATGAATGGAGTGTGTCCATCATATATGCGGTGCAAGAGACCTGTGTAAGAAAATTGTGATGATGAATCACCATCTGTTGGTGCCGGCATGGCATTATAACGCATGCGAAGGATGGTAACTATTTATCGATGATAAAGTACTCCGAAGAGCAAGCGATAATATTCATTCCTCGTTCTACAATAAATCCGAGCACCGTATCCCATTGATCGTGCCTCCATTAGTTTTATATGATTCACACACACTTGATGTGTATACCTCATGATGTAGTACCATGAATTTTATAGCGAAAAGAGAAATGTTAAGTATAACTGATTCATCCTTATGTAGGAACACTTAATGAAAGAAAGATGTAGCACTTTTCCACATTGTAATATATTTGGTACAACGCATTTAAATTCACTGAGTCATCCTCTGGTACAAGACCTAGTATGTACAATTTTCCACATTGTAATACATTTGGTACAGTGCATTTAAACTCACTGAGCCATTCTCAGGTACAAGACCTAGTATGTACCAAGTCTATTACAAGTGTTGTACCTGAGGATGACTCAGTGAGCTGAAGCACGTCGTACCAAATGCACAGTGGAAGAGTGCTACATCTTTCTTTTCATTAGAAAGAATTTATTTTTTAATTTGTATTATTTCATTCATTCATTGTATTGGATCATTCACAACAAACAAACAAATTCACAGAAACAATCACAAGTTGTCTTTTACACGTCATGTATGACGAAGAAATATATAAATCGATAATTTTAACACTCAAAATCAAGAAAAAGATAACGGAAATGTTAGTGTGTACAATCGAAATGCAAGAAGAATCTTCCGATAATTCGTTATGGGGAAAGAAGTTTTTTGATTCTACTGGTGAAAGAGTGATAGGAGGGGGAGAGGTCAAGCATTGGGGGTGAGTGAAAGAGAATGAATTAAATTGCTTCAGGACTCCTTAGGAAAGAGAGTGCCTGGAGAGTGAAAGGCGGAGTTTAGGTGGTGGGTGGAGTAGATCAAAATATGTGGCCTGAAACATAGGTGTTTCTGGAAGTGAGAGGAAAGAAATTATACCGTTATATAGGAAGTTACCGTTTATCACAAAAAAGGAGGAAATTTAAGTTTGGAATTGCTCGATTTTGAAATAAAATATCACCAAGACTGCACATGATATCGTTATGGGGTTATTCAAACAAATGAAGAATATGGTGGTGAACATTAGACTTGAAAAAATTACGGGGACGATCAACGGGTTTTAGGTTACCGAGACAGACATTTGGCCAAATTAATGATCAGTATTAGACTACGGGAAACATTTAATAAGTTTTTAGCGCAATGGGGTCTGTAATTTCTATGAATCTAGGGGAGTATCGCAACAACGGACATGACTTTCGACTTAGTCCCTCTGAGTGTGTATCTTTGCTGTCATCATCTAAGGGGTGACAGAGATTATTTGTGACGATAGTCAAAGATATATTCTTTGGATATGGACTCCAAAATAGCTGTTTTTAATTATGACGGGAAGGAGGCCACGGCAAAGAACTGCTTGAATAATTTGCCATAGGGAAAATGGAGTTTTTGAGCGGTACGATTGAGAAAAATTGAGCCGATGTCGTCTGCATCGGTGACTTTGTTTATAGGTAACTAATTGAGTAGCCAGGGGCGTTCTGGGAGGAAACAGAGACTTTTGAGGGAGAGGGAGGAAAAATGGCGAGGCGGGGTGTGAGTTGGGTATTTGAGTTGGGAATAGTGAAATTAGAGAAGTGTTCGTTGAAGACGAATGGTCTTCCTTCGACGGAATTCTTTAAGATCGGATGTGATAGTGGGAGCGTGTAGTGCCTTTCTCTTAGAATTGAAAAGTAAACAATCTCTTGGGATGTGCTCAAAAATCATCAGGTTATGAATATGTTTTCTGCAACCACAAAGAAGAAGCGTGCGTGATAATCTTCAAAGATTTGAAATGTTTGCACGAGTGTGAAGGTTTGGAAGGGATTGGGATTGAGTTTCCAGAGTTTCAATGCAGTCGGCCTGTTACGGAGAGCAAAGTTAGTTTCTGACGAGAGCCATATGGGCTTCTTCTTTGAGATTCGTCAAGTAGGGATGAAGTCGGCGAAGATCCCATGCACAAAGTCGGTTCATGATGGAACTCGTAAATGTTTCTGCCAGAGGTGGGGTCGGGGATACTGAAAAAGGAAAAGATGAGGTCCAACGTTGCCAGATTCCTGGTCAGAGAGGTGTTACATAGATAGATTATAGAAAATTATTCCTTTGATATAGTTATTAACTAATAACTAGCTCTCGATTTTGATTAGTACAAACACCACAAGTTGATTAATTACAAAAATTCGGAAGTTTATTAATTACCATGCACTATGGAGCCACCGGGGGCTAAGACAGACTAGATATTCCTCTCAAACTGAAATGTTGCTCCGACGGTGAAACGGGGGCGATGAAACCACCCGATAAGGAGTTTGTTGCCGCTATAGAGGCAGTTGGTATCATTACGCTTAAATCTAAGGTTTAATTTAGGATGACACTACACTTACTAGAAGGAGCGGGGCACACATTGTGGCATTACCGTTTCGTATGTAATGCAGTAAACGGGACGTTAGGATGCAAAAATCCCAGGAGTGGAGCCAGAATGGAGCATTGATAGACACATAATTATCGAGAATATTACGTTTGTTAATGCGATAATAGGTTGACGATAATAGGTTGGCACGTGGCAGGTTAGTTAGAGTGAGTAGATAACAACAGAAATAAAACTTTGCGTTCCACACGAAATATAATTTATGGCTCAAATAGTTTCACTACACTGTAGCATCTTCAGGAGCCATTTAGGAACTGAAGATGCTACAGTGTAGTGAAACTAGTTGAGTCATAAATTATATTTCGTGTGGAACGCAAAGTTTTATTTCTG
>WURS02013591.1:0-12257 GCA_011762765.2 Rhinocypha anisoptera | reverse complement strand
ACGTAATACCCTGAAAGCCGCCGCAAGGGCGTGTGGCAGGAGGTGAGTGAGCCATCACCAGGCATGCATTCTCACATGCACATGTTATATATATACACATCTACATATTTATATATATATAATACACTAATATCCATCTTTGTCTACGAAATATCCTGCCAGCAATTCCCTGCAAGCTCGTGCTCCAGGGGCTGTAGTACACGCCACAGATGAAAAATTATATTTAGGACAAAAACCAACACCTTCCACGCAAAATATTCAATAATTTGTTCCATGACCAGGATCAATGTTTAAAATATATAGGAAGGTATTACACACGTGTAGGAGACTACGAACTACTACTACTACTACGCGTGTCGCGCTACCTTGAGGCAGCTTTTTTTCAGAGGATGCCTTATTTTAAAGGCTTATGCTCTGTGTCAACTTGTCTCTCCCCTTTTTCTTTTGGCCTTCCCTGCCGTGAAAGTTTTCGTTATATTGTAACTTCAATGACCCTTTTCATTTATTCTATTTTCATAGTTTAATGATTATTAATATTATTATTATTTTTTAAAATTATTTAGTAGCTTGTCTATAATGATTTCCGGTCTATTGACCACGTCATATGGTCCTTTCTTATCTATTTTAGTGCCAGTTGAGTGCTGAGTTTGTTGATTCACTCATTGCCGCCTTATATGTTTCCCACGTCTCCTTTATTACGTCTGGGATGCATCCTATTTCAGTTTCCCTGCGCAGGTCTTTGTTTTTAGTCCAACGGGAGGAGCTCGATCTGATGACTTTCCTCTCCGTGGTCAATACTCTTTCAAAAGCGACCTTGCTGGACATGCCTACCCATGCCCGTGCTGCATATAACAGGATGGGTCGAATTACCGATTGATATATTAAGTTTTTTATTTCCTTGGGAGTCGATTTGTTGCGGAGGATGGGCGGGAGTTGTGCCCTCATGGCCATCGTTTTAACCGAGATCGATTCCGCGTGTCTTTTAAAATTTAGTCTTTTATCAATCGTCACTTCGATTCTTCGCTCCATCCCTTGGGAGACTACGAACTACGCTACCCATCCTCTTATATACCTACCTCACGATTGCGATCACGCCTAATCTTACAAGAAAAAACATTACATTTTAAAAATATCCGTTCTACAGTATACTTCTCTGATTTATGTCTATGGTCTGATCTACCGCAGTAAGGTGGGGCTTGCAATACGTTTTTAACCTCTTCGCCGAAGTAATTTCCCCCAAAATGGTTCGGTAGCGACACAGACGCTCCTGGCAAAAAATTTGCGAAGACGCTTTGGGAAAGTGTTTAGCATAATGGGCTTTTCTAAAATACTGGTATTTTCTAGTTAATGGAGGATTGTACTTGTTTCCCTGAGCCTCCCTTACATGAGACCAAAATTATTTTGGATTATCGTTTAAGTATTCGGGTATTATATTTTTTTAAAGTCTATTACCAAACGTTCGTTCATATTTCGACTACCAGCAACCTATAATAACGTACTAAAAAGTCACCCTGACATCGACCCCTTCCATCCACCCCACCAATATCGTGTACCTTCACCGACATAATTTTCATTTACCTCCTATCTGCAACACCGCTCCTTTCTCCCTTCCTTCATGGTTGAATTTTTGTTATTTTTTCTTTATGGCAAATATTTATAATTTAATTATTTGTTGTTAATATTTATTATGCTACATATCCAATGTAATTGGCGTTGTGATTTTTTTGGATGCATATTAATAAATAAATAAACATAAAATTGGACAAATAAAAATCGAATCCACCCAGGGAATTCAAACACAAAAGCACACAATCATTACCTCGTACATCCGCGTACAATAAAATGCGAAATTCATATCCCTTTCCTATGGCGTCATATTCGGAAAAACACCGATGCGTGGATTTGAAGAGGTGCATTATGTGGACAAATATCTTGAAGAACTACAAGACAAACATTTATTCACTGAGTGGTGGCCAAACTAAAAGCCAGCATAGAAAACGAACTTGGAACGAAATAAATTAACTTGGGATTCTACATGCTGCTGTCAAGAGGTGGACAATAACTCTGGCCGAAAGGACTGCAAACTCAACCAATGAAAGGAACCTGGACTTCATCTGGACGGTTAATTTTCTGCCCGGGACGTATTACTAACCTGTATTTGAAGAAGTGTGAAATTTAACAATGATGTCGTAGAAGTGGTTATGTGGCATGAAATCTGGTCGTAGTAGAATAGATTTCCTAAATGGAAAATACAAGAGATCGATCCTGCTATGGTTAAGGGCTCATACCCCTATTAAAATGTGTAAAAATATATAGGACTTGATTCCAATACGACTCTACAAACGAATATCTCGAGTCTAAGAGATCGTTTAAGAGAAGACAGAAAAGATTTCTAGAGCGCCACTATAAACTGTTTTTTCAACGCTGAGTTTGGATTTGAACGCTGAAACGTCGAGTCTTTTAAATACTGACACCAACTATTATACAACTAATTACTTCATGTTAAGCAATCACTCAGTGAAGTAACAAAAAAAATTAGGAGAAACATAACTGACAAACGGCAGCCGCTCGATGAAAAGACTTATCGAAAAACTCGCAGGAAATTATTTTTTTTTAACTATGTACGAGGACTGTATTGAAAACTTTTTATTGAACTGATTTTGTGGCTCCAAAACATCTCTGAAGAAAATGAAAAGCAGACGGTGGTGACCATGTTGAAAATGACTACGTCTTCAACATAGTCAATACTGTTGTCTATGCATTTTCATCAATGACAAAGCTGAGCCAAATATCAAAAGTAGTACGAATTACTTTCAAAAGGACTGTCGCACTGTAAAGTTTGTTCAAAGAGTAATTTGCAACAGGTTTAAAAGAATGATCATCACCGTAAATAATGTAAATTAATTACTGGCAAATTACTGACTCTAGAGCAAAGGAGTCACATAGGGAGTAAATGTCTTTGAGTTACATACATACATTTTGCGGTGCCATGAAGGGGAAGTGAAAAGAAAGCGGAAGTTATACGACAGAGGGGAAAGCAAATTTAAAAATCAATTATAGAGGGAAAATATTGGAACAGATAGAATACTTCGCCGAATAGGACGATATTCTGGGATATAATGAACATAGTAGTGGTGATAAGATAGACCAGACGAATGAATAATTCGCAAGAGGTAGAAGACGACATTAACTACCGGGGAGTTCTAGGGATAAAGAAAAAACTGGAGAGTTTATCGATATGGGATTTAAAAATATATTTTTTGAAAACTTGAAATTTGATGAAGAGGGAGATTGGAGGCTTTTGAGGTGTTATGGTAAAATGATAAAATGCTATCGTACAACCATTGATTAACCACCAAGGATAAACGTACTTACCATATATTTTAGAAAATCTGCGGAAAAGTACGTTTCTCCATCACTGAAATTATGGATTTAGCACAAAACTTTCACGAAGTGAAGCATGATATTGTAAAGCTTTCGTAAAAATCCATAGTAGTAAGGTAAATTGGACGAAGAATTCTTTTATTTTATCACTTTATTATATAATTGCCCACACACACAGCACTAAGCGGCCAATTACGGTGGGTAGTAGGACATTTTTTATAGCAAGGACGAAACACAAAAAGACCCTATATGGAGAATTAAAAATCACCTAGTCGGGATTCGAACCCCGAGAGTTTTAGAAGGTAAGCGAGGCAGAAAAAAAGAGATCGGGCATTTTAGATTGTATGAAATGATACAGGAATTGGAAGAAGGTTGAAGTCTCACGGATAACTACTGAGAGAGAACTCATTCGAGTACATAAGCTTAAATAAAGTGCAGGAAGATTAAATTTGTAACTTTATGATATTGTTTCAAGTCCAACCAGCACTGCTATGGCGGTTTTCAAACCGGGAGGAATGGTAAAAAAACGATGGCAAAGGAAGGGTGGAAGGAAGACAGGAACCAGGATTTAAAAGTTGCATATTTTGTTAACGGAAGGTAAATGGTTTGTTTCACAATTTTGTATATTTATTGACGATGGGAAGATCTAGTGAGATTTCAGTATATCAATAAGCATACATTTCTAACCACCTCGCAATATTGGGTAGTATAGAGTAGGAGGCATCAAGTGCAAGCAGAGAAAAAACAGAAACAAAATAAGGAGCGAGTTAGGGATGCCATCTCCCTTGATATCGAGAGTGAAGTGAGAGAAGGCAATTGACGAAAACAAAGAAACGATAAAAGGTTTGTTAAGAGCTTCAGGGAAAAATATTAGCATAGTGAGATTTTAAAATGCTATGGTCAATCTCGCAGAAAAGAAATACGATCTAACTATGACATTATTTTAATAGAAACACCATTGGAAAAAGGCATAGCCTGAATATAGAAAGGGAACTACGACGATGGTATGGCGGTCGACCTGAGAAAAATAAAACTAGAGGACGACATAATTCGCCTGGTAGAAGGATTGTGTTATTTAGTCTCAACTGCCTTAACACCAACGATTTAGAAGGCAATCTTCCAGAAGTAAGTAGTAACAGAAAATAATATTATCCTCGACATAGCGGAATAATTTTTTTGTTTTGTTTTGGATGCGTGTAGCGGCAATAAAATCTGCAGAGGAAAGGAGACAGCAATGCAAAAGCGGTGAATAGGAAGGACTTAATACGTACTTTGTAGAGAAGGATAAGGATTATACTTATACATGAAGAGGAGGGTGACCAATGCATCACATTTTGAGACATGACCGCGTAATGGTAATGAAATTGTTTTAACTGATATGGTAGATCAATATTCATGTTACAGAAATGTTATTTCAAATTCAAGAGGATGAAACAATGAATGAGTTGACGGGAATGGAAAGTAGACGTTTTGAGAAAAACAAAATGGAAAAATATCAGGAGTCGGAAAAATACGTCAGGAAAGAGAAAACAGCGATGGGAATTAGAAGGCAAGAAGAAATGTTGAATATTGAGAACTACAGGGAAATCGATAATACCTTCAAGTACTAAAGAATTACACCACGGTTTCGGGAATTTGGAATTGGGAAGATGGAAACGAGAAGAGAATGAATGTGAAAAGTTTGAGCCAATGAGAGGGAAAGCAAGTAGAGGAAGAAAAATTTAGGAGAGTTGAGAAACTAATGGGGAGGAGGAATACTGGTGGAAAGATCTCGGAGAGTTCATGGAAAATTTATAAATGCAGAAATAAGTCGATATGCTATTGTATGCATTATCGATAAAATATGGCCAGGTAATCAAAAAGAGAAAACGATCATTAGTATTTATATGGGGTAAAAAAATCCGTCAATAAAACAAAACGAGCTTCTACGGAGATGGGAAGAATACGCTGATAAAATAAGGAAAAGATAGATATATATGCACACCTATATTTTAAAGGAAATTAAGGTAGATGAGTATACGATAATACTAAGGGTTTCGGACGAAATGTGATGAAAGTCAATCGGGTTAAGATAAAATTTACACTTTTCCACGACGTGAGGTTCTGCTTCACATCTCAGAGTCAACCATTATCTATTATCAGGTGCACGGAGAAATTTTCCCTTATCTTATACACGTAAAAGGTGGGGGGGGGGGGGCGGAAGGTTCTTAATGGGAGAGGAGAGAGAAGGACAAACCATTCTCTTGAGGGTATTGACGGAATACGGGAAAGGCATCGATTGTGAATTTTCCTTTACATATGCGCTTGGATAACATGTTCGACGCATAAAACGTGCATGAACCGAAGCCCTAGGTGAGACGCATCGAGTAAGTGTTTGCTGGAACACCCAGGGACACATCAAAGGTTTAAACCGTTTGACGACACTCACTCGCCGTAACCGACTGGATCGCAATAATTATTTATGTCACATGTTATTGTCTATGCCCGCGCTCGCTTTCTACTTGGCCATGCACAGTTCTGGAAAACGAAATTGGTTGGCAACACCGCCCGACGGTACATCTCGCGAAGGAAATAAACGCACATTCTCTACGCTCACTATCTTGCGTGGCAGCAACTGAAATTAAAGGCGATAACGCGGTGGTGTCCTGAGAAGTGCTGATGGCGTCTCTGTCTCGAGGCAGGCCGAATGAGAGTGACCTCGACTGTCCTCGATAGAAACGGGTCTAGCGGAGAAGAAGGTACACACAAGAAAATTCAATCGGTAATAGCCTAAGGGAGAGTGGAAAAATCATGTCGAAGCAGTGAGTTTAGTTCAATGGTGTACAGCTATTTACTATTTAGAAGGAAATGTTATATTTTTATTTTCGAATATTGAATACTTCTATTGAATAATGAATTGCCATACTCAACTATTTACGGTTGGTACTATTAGAAGGACGCTTTCCTTCCAAGTGCTTCCTGCGTTTTCGATTACTGGTGCAATCTTAGTTCCCAAAAGAGAGAACTATCATGCCGCTTATTTTCCGATATTCGAAATTTCATAATTATCCTCTTCTGTTTTTCGTCCCGGAAGATCATTGGTTCGCTTTTGTTTACATTTGTTTTTGACATAACTTTCAACAGGTGACGGAAAAAAGGTTTAGCATATACAAAGACATGAAGAGACAGGGCAGAGAGCTGCTAAAAATCAACAATTGGATTGATGCCACTTGATGATGTTGCTGTTATACTTTTCATTACAAATTCTAAACGCACATTAAAACTCTATCTTCGAATACCCTACTTATGGACCGCAAACGAATGATCAGTCGGGATGAGGAGTAAATGAAATGTTGGCAAAGTTAGAAGTAAAGAGGGGATTTTATTTAAGCAAAGGAATGGAAGAGAAATCACGGGTACAAAGAATCAGCCGGGAAATAGGCCGAAGGACAGTGGAAATGGAGAACTGGGTTACAAGTACGATGTCATTTGACAAATTGTTACCAAGTTGGATAGAAAATTATCAAGTAGACGCCACGGCGTTTAATGTATCACATCAAAAGACATCAATCGACAGAAGAGTTGACTATGTAGTAGATTTTTAAGGTTATAAAATATTAAACGTATGACATCGTTGCTAAGGAAAAAATTTGGATTCATACAGATGCAATTTACATTTCCAGGCCCTGACGCGTCAAAATCAAAAATGTTCGCTCACTTCCTAAAAAATGGCGAATTATCACGGATAATATAGGAATTCTTATTCCCACGGTATTAACGTCTTTTCTCATTCATATAGAAATTTCCCTTACGACTGTAGGGCAATAAAAACGTAGAGTGTAAAATGCATATAATACACGGATTAGTTCTAGTTCTCTTCTTTATCTATCTCATGAAAGATCTTACGATTAGGACTCACTATACTTCCCAGTGAGCTATTATTTGAACGAGCTCCGTTCAGCAATCTCTGTGTGTGTGTGTGTGTGTGTATATATATATATATACATATACGAACACACGCACACACTTATACACATTCACACATAGAGGAAACACATAAAAGACTTACATTGGTAAGAAATATTTCGGGGCTCTATTGCCCCTTCGTCGGTTTTGCGAAGTTGATCATATATTTTTTGCCATTTGACGCGCTTTAAAAAATCTAATTAATACTATGGGGTAGCCAGATGATTTATGTCATGAAACTTCAAGGAACAAGGGAATTAATTTGAAAGGGAAGCGTACGCAACCACGCGTCTATTAATGTAAACATGTTTTGATCATTCATATATACAGTAAAAATACATTGTACGGGATCCAAAACAATAAGCCTTAGTTTATATGAAATAAATAATTACTTTAGCGTTAGGTGCCGCAGTGTAACGATTGACTCAGATTAGGAATAGAAGGTTGGATTACTTGAGATTGAACACTAAAAGTCCACGAGTTAGTTATAAAATTCTTCTGAGTTCCTGAAAGAACAATTAACTCTTGCTTTTATCCCTCACCACTACATTTCGTTATTTTCAATCACTTCACAAACACGCTTTCTCACGCAAGTTATTACATTAGTATTCATTACACATTAAAATTATCTAAAGTATGTACTTTAATGCGAAAAGTAACAGACGATACTTTAATTACCATGGAAAGAAAGCAGTATTGGTTATAAAGCGCTACAAGTCGTTCTCGTTATACGTAATAAAATTCGACCCCAGCCTCGGATCAAACAAATGACAGTGGCTTTCTGTGCACTTATAGAGGATAAAATTGCAAAGGAGAGATAATTCATACAAAACTAAGTACCACGTTTGTATTTAACATGCATGCAGATAACCTGCAATAATAATTAGCTGTGGTAACTAACAGTGCGTTCTTCTCATTTTGCCATCTTATTATTACATTCATAAAAAGAAAATAATTATTTCAGGGAAAATATTCTGAATTTTCCCGTAAGTTTTTCATAATTTTATCGCGAATAAAACGGGAAAATTGCCCATCAACCTACATTCCTGAGGGGAAGTATCCTGGAAAATGCAACACACATCACAAGAAACATCCAGTTGTTACTTAAATCGAGATTTTCGACACCTGAGTCAACATGGCGAATGGTTGGTGAAACACCTTGAGAACTCAAACAGTGCATTAAGGATGTATTGGCTATACAACCCTAGTCAAATGCTACTGATTAGACACCAAGCGATTACCTGGCTATTTGTTATATTTAAGAAGAGAAACTGAATCAAATTGATTTTAGTTGGATGTTATTAGTACTTTTAAGTATTTTTAAGGCCGATGGAGTCGATATTTACACCAATTTTAAGCTCAATAGACTCTCTTTTGGCTTCCGTGACCAACCTATGAACTTGTAATATCGAAAATTTTACAGCTCAAATTTTTATTTGTTTTAATGCGATTCTTTCTTTAAACTAATATCTTCATAGGATAATAGTTTTAGTGTTAAAATTACTTATTTTATGATCATAAATAAAAAAAAACAAACTGATTTATCATGCCATACATTCTGGTAACGTCACATACATTCATACGTTGTCAGCACCTCACTATGAAGGTGAATGCTAACTCGTCATTTTTTTCGAGTGGAAATAAAAATCCGTCGTTTTAGCTATGGACAATAAAATATATTGTACTTATTATTAATTGAAAAGAAATGTCAATTGACAAGAATTACTTTTGGAAAGGACTGAGAATGTATGTCAACAAAGGATATCACAGAGTCGAAATGAGTGCGACTTTGCCATGTTTATGCCTTGCAATTGAAGAAAAGCATAGAGTAGCTGCAATTAATTATAAATATTTCGTGTACAATTCTCTGATTGATTGTTTTCATTGGTGATATCAAATTATAACAAATTTATTTATTACCCTTAAATGTTTCAATAGTTTCTCATTTTTAGTTATGTTTAATTTTCCCTTAGTTGTAGAATCACATCAAATCAGCCATTTCCCATAAGAGTGCACGTTAATTTCAAACTTCGATATCTTTTGAAAGATTTTCTGAAACGTTTTGAAATTTGGCAGGTTAGTTACTTATATATAGTAGAAGATCCAACCAAAGTTTCCTCACTATTTAAACTTATAGCCAATACATCCTTAAGGGTACTTGGGTCAAGTTTTAGGTCTGTGCATTAGAATTTCTCTGTGATTCCATTCAGGGGTAATATAGAGAAACTGTAGCTGGTGATCAGGCAAAATATAAAATAATCACCGATGCCAATTCAAGTTGTGTGTTTACCATTGCATCTCATTTTTATTCCTCCCTATACTTAATTCTTCAAGTGTTAAAAATTATTGGGGGGGAATGATAGTCTTAGTTGATCTTAGAAAATCAGATGTTACAGTGAATGAAAACCAACATCAGAAAAAGGAACAGGCAAAACTAGAGGGATTTGTACTGTTAGTTGAGGATGGAATCAGGTGATATATCTGAATTTTCTGATAAATTTCACATTTACCTAAGGTGTTTGTAGTTTGTAACTGTAAGGAGGTTTCCAAGATTAAAGGAAATTTATTTAGCAAAAAAATTTCAGCCATTGCAAGTAAAATAAATTTTGGATTTCTCCCTATATATTTGTTTTTTAATATTTAGGATGCAATGGTGTGATTAAGAAAGATTTTTTCACTGTCAATAATGGAAATCGTTTGCTTTTTATTTGTTATTGTTAACATTGAACCGTTGGACATTGTTTTGATTGAATTCTTATATTAGAAAAAATAACTTTTAAAGTTAAAAAAAAACTACTCTGACTCATCCACTTACAATTCAGAAATACCAGATAACTTATTAAAAATTTAATTTTGGATTATACTAGCAGTTCTCAGTTATGTTTAAATATTTTTATACTGAAACTAAATATTTGATATATATTTTATGTTGATGTAACAGAGTGGTTTTTTTAATGAAGGGGCAAAGAAAGCTAACAGGGGAATGCTCAATTAACACTTAATATTAACATAAATGCTTTGATATATGAATAAAGTCCTTGGCCATGGTAATAATAATAATTTATTCACGTTGGAATAGCAGAATACATTGCACGGTTTCATCAATGGAAAGAATGCAGGAATAGACGAAATACATAAAATAAAGTGTGATTAAAAATATAAATTAACAATCATTAAGAAATTCGTTCACGTCATAGTATGTTTTACGTGTAGTTAAATCCAATATTTAGTAGCAAAGTCATATATAATTGACAGTCGGTTGAAGCTGGAGTAGTCATCTAAATGAAATATCCTCAGTTAGTGTCATGAAATGAACTGTTCCACTTGGCAGTTGACTTATTTAATTAAAGAAAATATGGTAATTATGCAGAAATGAGTTAACTGCTTGTTGTTTATTATTGCCGCTGCTCTCAGGTCTTAGATCCAAGGGCAACAAGTCGTAAATCTTCATGAATTCATGGTCTACTCACCCTCATGTTAAAAAACAATTTTAGTTTATAATTTATGCTAAAAATAAAAGTTGGCAAATTTTTATGATTATCAATGATGCCAATGTTTTGTAACTGAGGAGTACATCTTTAATTTTCCTTGCGTAGTGTCAGCACTGGAGGTGGCAACAGTTCTCAAATGGGTCAATATTCAGCCTATCAGGTGGTGTCACCACCTGCAATTTCATCCTCTTCGTCTTCTTCATCTTCATCCATGGGTGGAAGTGTCGGAAATCCTCATCAGCAGGTCGTTCAGCAGCAAATGCCTGTATCAACCCAGGTACCCGTTGTTACAACCCAGCAGGTCAGTGCAACAGTTAGTAGAGATGGTAAAGGCATGAGATACAACTTTACGTATACTTAACAAGGGAAAGATCTAATTTCTTATGATATACTGTGCTTTTTTTATTTCATAAGGTGGTACATATTTTGGGTTCATACCCTTTGGGAAAAATTTGGAAAGCAGAGCGAAAGAAGACCAATATGTGATGTCATACAATAAGAGATCTTTGTTCAGGCACCCTAAAAATATTTTCCTCTGCAATCTTCAGATAATTACATTCAAAAGCATTTGGAAATGTAAAAAAAATTATTAAATTAACAATGACACTACTTTGAATTATTAGAGAGGTTGAGTAAAATATTGCATCAATGGAAATATTCAAGAAAAAATTACTTTCTTGCTCAGCACTTATTCCACCTTTTACATAGCTAATTTTGTTGTAAATCATTGCCCACATCCCTTGCATTCACTAGCCAAAGGTTGTCATAGGTACAGGTTGGTGTTGCAACATCCTGTCCCACATGTTGAAGGGTACGATTCACCTAAAAACCCTGGGGTAATGCTCTATAGTTAGCAGGCAAAGTTCTAATGAGGCTTCAAATGTTCCAACTAATTCTGCAACTTAATACATGGTAGAAAAGAGTCTATTTTGTTCCTCTGGAGCTTATTTACCTCTCCTCCCAACCATATCCTGTAGCAAATGTACAGTGCCTTCTCTGTAAGAACTTTAATTATGACTTTCAATCAGTATATCATTAGTTGTATTTAGTAGTGCCTCAGTAAGCATGTTAACTATCATTAATTAATTATTCCCAAAATGTTTATCACAATGAAGCATAGGTCATGCCATTTACCATTATAATATTTTAGGTAAATTAATGCAGTGTTTTTCCTTCTGTGAGGCTTCTTTTTATTAGGTTATGCATTCGATAGTGGCAGTAAGTAAAGTTGTGGCATAAAGTAAAGCTAAAAAAAATATATCTAAAGTCAGTTTGAGAAATAAATAAAATACATATGAGGGTGATCTAAAAATTTTCCGACCGACCGACCGAAGATACAAGACATTTTTTCTGAAATTTATTTTTATTTTTCAACATAGTCTCCTTGTAACTCTACACACTTCTCCCAGCGATGCTCCCATCTCTGTAACCCGTCCA
>WURS02013581.1:0-12257 GCA_011762765.2 Rhinocypha anisoptera | reverse complement strand
TGTGTCTCGGCGTACTGTCTATTTAGCTCTCCTCGGTTAAAAAGTGATCGAAAGACTGCGTGGCATCTCTCTCTCTCTCTCTCTCTCTCTCTCTTCTACCTCCACTGCAGTGGTTTAAAACGGCACACGTGTTCAACTTGGAGCATTTTCTCTCTTTCTCTCTATTGAAGTCACGTTGCAAGACCTGTTCGAATATAAATCGATCGATTTCACTTCGCACATAACACTAGGCACCAGTGGCACCAAGTGAATTCTTTCACACTCTAACTCAATGGTTGTGTAAACAGGGGCCGTGGTGCCAAGGGCCAAGGCGCGCGCTCAATCGAGAGCACAAGAAGAGACTGAGGAGAGAGAGAGAGAGCATTCCACCTTCACACTGACCAGTGGTCATCTTGTGCGCAGGTGTGCGTCCTCTACACTGCTGTTTGTACCTACAGTAAGCACGGTCCCGACCCCAAGCAGCAGCAATCGATCCGAGTAAACATTCCATTTAACCTTTGACCCCTCTCTCTCTCTCTCTCTCTCTCTCTCTTTCTTTCTTGTTGATCTGAACCCATCCATTCACACAGGGAGATGATTCATGACAGATCACACAACTTTCACAATAGTTATAACCCTCCAATCTCTCTCTCTCTCTCTCTCTCTCTCTCTCTCTCTCTCTCTCATGTCATCTGTTTGTAGAGCTGTGCGTTCATTTAGTGTTGTATCACTCTTTTGCCACACCTTGAGGAAGAAGAGCTCTCTCATCACCATTACATTCATCTCGAAAAAAAAGTCGAGTGACACTTTGTGGCTTGGCTTACATGCCATTCAATCACTGGGGGATTTCCAGTTTGACACAAGAAGCACGACGATTGACATTGTTCAACAGGAGGATTGGAGATGTCTTCAACGTTTCAAATTGCTTTGAAATTGCTGATTTGTGAATGTTTGCAAAAGATATTTTTGCTGTTGTTGTTGTTGCTGCTGTTGCTTGACCGATTTGAAAGATAATAGAGGAGTGACGTACCACACCCGCGCGCGAATTATAGCATGTAATCATTACGTGAGACCTACCTGAACTTATCACTTGCACCATTGAGACTCTTGGAGTAGTCGAGCTCAATGTAGGTGGGTGGGTTCGATGGTTCAAGCGAGGAAGACGGTTGCTGGTGGTGCTGCTGCTGTTGTGGTAGATACCCATTGTGGGTGGTGTGATAGGCACTGTTCACACTGATCGATTCTGATGGTGGCGGATCGATGCCCGCCAGTAGATAATTCGCCTCGGCCAACACTGGCGCCAAGTTGCTTTCGTACGAGTTTGGAGAGCGCGACACAGTTACCGGCTGCGACTCATGGTAGCTTTCGCTGCTCTCCTGGTGCTGGTAGTAGGCCGGCGCAGCGGATGACTCGTACGATCCACCAGGTGCCGGTGGGTAGTACGGTGCTGCCGACTGGTGGTGGTGGTAGGTTTCGTCCTGAGAGCTATACTCGGGCCCGCACTGGATGATGCTCGGAACTGGTGGTTGTTGGCTGGTCGGGTTGAGGTGTTGGTACGTCTCGGACCAGTAGTGCGGTGCTGAGTTGGCAGTGGGTGACGTATTGTTCGGGTTGACGATGGTGGCGGCAGTTGTCTGATCGGCTGTCGGCGAGCCATTGCTCGTCTGACTCGGTGAAACCGGAGTCATGACACGGGTCACGTGTGGCCTCTTGAAGTGAAACACTCAATTCGCTTGTCAATCTCTCGCAATTGAGACCCACTCTAGAGCTCGTCGGTGGTGATGCTGGTGTCCACTCCACTTGAGACCTATCACAGTCCACCTTAAGAATCTATGATGCGTCTGCATGAGCGTCTGGCCAGTCAGTGGCGATGATGATGGCGTGGTGTTGCTGTGTCACCACTCGAGTCAAGCAGACCAGGGTTGTTACCAGACCTGTCGCTAATGAGAGATTAATCGATCAGTCTGATCTGGCCATTGGTGCGCTACAGTTGCTTTGCGCCACGGACTTTGATCCGCTTGACGTAACCCACTTGAGACTTGGGTTGAGGCACTGGTGTACTTTGCTGCTGTTGGTGGTGTGATGCTAGTTTCTCTGCATGCACACCTTGCCGACACCACGGTGACATTGACATGCTTCGAGATGCTCCACAAGCACTACCTATCGCCAAGACATCTCTGCTAACTAGGATAACTTTTCTATAGCTAATATAGCATCTCACACTTTACCTTTAAACTGATTGAATCAATCTCTCGAGGCTCACAAGTTTTTACCTCTTTAATACTCTTAAGTGTGATCTATTAACACGTGTTTAACTCCTTGAGTCGTAACTTTTTTTATCGAAAGTAATCCTCTATTCTATACCAATCAATCACTTGAATCAATCTAATTATCAACTTTTAAATAAGAGATTGAAAGATTGGGTCTTGGTTAGAATTTTAAGATTCCAATCGTGGAAAACCAAGTTGTTGAGTTGGTAGCCAAGAAAAGCGAGTGTGCATAGCGAGTTGGGACTTGTTGCGCGCAGCTTGCCAAAGTGTCTTGGCTCTTGTTATCGCCAACTGGAGACCAGAGCCAACCAGACGGTGGCGGCTGAGCGCTATCGCCAGCTGGTCTACCGTACAGTGTAAGCCATCATTGCGCCACTGTATGTCTTCTGATTGCTATTTGATTGCCTCGTTTCCCCCCACCCTCGCCCCCAACCTCTCTCTACCTTCAGAGTCATTATCGACCGATCAGTGATCACAAAGCGTCTTACCTGTCGCATTGTTGAACGGACACACACACACTTGAGAGAGATGATACCATATAAGTTTTCCAAAAAGTTTCTTGCCAAAAAAATTTTCTTCTTTTCAACAACTGTTTTTCTTCCGGATTAAAACCCAATCTGAGTAAGTATATCAACAATAATTAATAATCACGAAGGGTAATTGAGGCGAGGTGAAGAGAGTGTTGGATTGGGAAGAGTGGGAGATTAGTGGTCGATTGTAGGGAGAGAGAGAGAGAGAGAGAGAGAGAGAGAGAGAATCTCAAGAGTGTGGAGAACGGGCTTGTGTAGAGTGATGATCTCTCTCCCGCTTTGGCTCTAGTGGTTATTGTGTTGTGGTGTCGTGTTGTTGTATTGTTGTTGATCTCATGAGCGCACTTGACACATCGAGTGAGTGAGAAGGGAAAAAAAGATGACATCGGCTAGGCCACTTGATGCGGCTTTATGGATTCGATCGGGGTGAACGTGAAGAAGAGAGAGTGAGTGGAAGAGAGAGAGAAAGAGATGAAAGACCCTCGAAGACCTGGGTGTAGTGTAGTGTGGCTGGGCAGAGAGTGGCACTGGTCCACGACGTGATCGGTGCCGTCGTGGTGCTTGATCGGCATCGATCGCTCGGCACGGTCTTCACCATGGCTTCGCTATCAGCGCCAATCGAGTCCGTGCGCGCGTCAATATTTACCCATTGGCATAGCCATCGCCATCGTCGGCAGCCAAGAGACAGGCTCCAGCGACCGACCGACCATCGATCGGTGCAATTGCTCTGGTTGTAGCTCACTCTCTCTCTCTCTCTCTCTCTCTCTCTCTCTCTTTCTCTTTCACTCACTCTCTCTCTCTCTCTCTTTCGCTCGCCATTCCAGGCATCTAATAATGCTCACCCCGAGCCCGAGATATCGATATGTTTATGGCTTTTTAGCCTGACTCACACACACACCAGTTGGCTCCCTCCATCACTGGCACACTTGTCGCACTTGTCAGGTACCGTTAGATCTACTGGATACAATGGAATATTCCAACTTGCAGCAATTTATCTCAAAGCAAATGAGGATTAATTAAAGCAGAATTTACCTTGATTTTATTTCCACACAATTCACCGCCAAAATCTTGGTAGTGTGTGATTTGATAATCAAACCAAAAAAATTATCAATGTATGTACACTATATGTATATATATAAAGAAAGAACTTTGAGATTAATAAGGATTAAGAGTTAGCGATGAGGATAATGGAAAAGTGAGGGTTCCTATGTGTGTGTGTGTACTACTCTACTTTCATCCATCTTTCTCTTTCTATGTTGCATCTCATTGTGAACTTATCGTCCTCGTGGTCTCTTTACTATCAAAGTCAAGTGGTTCCAAACGTGGTGTGCGTGTGTGGTTAGGTCGGGTCACACATCTGTGCCATGTGGCAACATGGCGGACACCTTCGACTTGGCCGCGTGTCTTTCTCACTCACCTTGGCTCTTGCAAGAGAGAGAGAGAGAGAGAGAGAGAGAGAGAGAGAGAGCCAGATCGGCGACGGTTTGTCTAGAATCCCAAGATAAGCTATAGCTAAGCGATCGATGCAGGCCGATCGCGATCAATTGCAGCGATCGCGCTACACATCTCGTGTGGTACTGTGTCAATATTGACAAGCCACAACCCACATCGCTGTTGCTGGCCTGATCAAGGAGTCTGACATCGAACGGCTCACACAGTTGGCTTTTACCGGAATGACCTCTGCACTTTGACCGGAACCGACTCGACCACAACACACACACACTGCCCGGAGGTCACAAGACAGACCGCACAGATAAGGTTATCCAAACGAGAGAATCGAATCCACGCTAAGCTTCTATAACTCATATGATTTGGCATTGAATAACACTTGCAATCGTATAGTAGGCAAACTTCGAACGATGCAAGACAGGATGCAACCACCATGTATTTATTATGCTGCTTCACATTTCGATGACCGATTAATGCGGCCATCCAAGGGATCAACTATATCTTTTTTCCCTTCTTTCATTCACTGATTAGCAACCGAGTCCTGGAATGCGGAGGCTCGGCAACCCTTTGACTCTGCCTCCAACGCCACAACCCCATTGAGTGCAGTGACAAGTAGGATTTCACATTACGTCACACTATTTTTAGTCAGTGATGCTTTCCACCGGTAATACACTCGGAATCGTGCTCAATCAAACCATTTAGTTTGATCCAAATGAGCGATACAAGCCAAATTGGGACTTGCGTTACAACATACACACACACACACACACTGTCTATCAATCGACGATAATAAAGATAATGATGATGGCGCGTTCAAAGTGCATCTCGATAGTCCATTCATCAACTAACAGTCAAGTGGAGATTAGTTTATCTCGTTCTATCTGGTAGAAAACAAATAACAATAAACAACAACATCGTATTAGATGGCATTGGATTTAGATAAAGCATGTAAAAAACTTCATTAATTATTAATTTAAAAATATTAGAGATTCATTACTAATTAAGTACCGATCGAGAACAGATCCTTGCGACGTCTCATTGCCTTCAATCGGTTTTTAATAAATAAGAAAAAAGATTCGAGTGTCTGTTCCTCTTTGTTGGAATTAAGGTCTGTCCACAAAAAGTAAAGCGTAAGTGGAACAAGACAAATTGCTTTGTTCAGCATCTTGTTATGAACCTTCTCGTCTTTGGAGAAAATGATTGTCAGAGCCACTTCATAGCAAATGCGACCCAGTGTCTCCGAATCCATGAGATCTTTCATTGGTTTGATCTCTTGAAATGATTTGAAACGAGGAGTCAAGTCTTGTAACAAGTTGATCGTCTCATCTATATCCTTAGTCTTTGATTCGCTTTGCAAACCCGTCATTTGATTCGAGCATTTTCTTCACCATCTCACCGCAACGTTCGAAGATCTTGATCTCCATTTCAGGTCCATTAGAGTAGCCATCCAAAGCCAAGTAGTGGCCAATCAGTTTCTTTTGCACTGAGCATAATTCCAATAAGTGCTGCTTCAGAACGATCTCATCTGGCTTGACGTCCAGGGTGGAAAACTCGCAATAGGCCATCGAGATGTACGCATGAATGCTGCTACGTTTTGTTTGGAGCTGCATCAGCTCTTTACTTTCGAGTATAACCAAATCCATCGTAGGACAATCAATAAGACAAAGTTCACCAAAGAGTCACCAAGTCAGAGTTAAACAACCAGATTTGACGATGATGATGCACTTCTAGTGAGACAGAGAAAAGTTCTTAGAAAACTAAAACAACTATTACGACCTAAGTGGTTACATAAAACTTAGTAGCTACAATTTTTATAATATCAATAAAAAGCAAGCAAGCTTAAAGAAATAATCTTACTTTAAAACATGATTTTAAAAATAAGATGATATAAAATAATAATTATTTAAAAATTATTTTCTTTTGGAAAAAAACTAATACGACTATTACAACTTAAGTTGCTATGTTTGCGTATAATCGAGTAATTTCATTAAACCTATTTCTCGTTTCAATAAGTTTATTAAAAAAACTTTTTAAAAATTAAATATTTATTTTTAAAAATTGAAAAAAGAATTTTCCTAATAATTTCATAAAATTACTTGATTTCCTAAATTTACGCTAACAGCTACATTACTATTATAAAACTCTTAAACTACAGTTTATACAGCATTCTCTCACACTTACGCGTTGTTGAAAAAGCAAAGTAAAAGGTATTAATGAAATTCGATTAATGCCTTCTACAATCAAACCCTCAAACTTACGCGTTGTTGAAAATGAAAATTAGAAGGCATTAATGGAATTGTATTATTTTTATTATAAAATTTCTACTTAAAATTGTATATTCTATTTTTTCTATTATTACGAGCTATTGGCGTTTGCGTTTATTAATTAAATAAAAAACCAGAACAAGAGTGACATGAATGAAATCGCGTTTGACTTTGAATCTGTGAGTGTGTGTGCGTGTGTCTGAGCGTGGATGGGCACGGGCATCACTTTCTCATACGGTTGTCAGCAAAGTGGTTGTCGTGCTCATCGAGGCATCACGAGTCCTAAGCCTTGTCCACAAGCCAATTTGGTGTTCACCGCCCTAAAAAGTTGGTAGTCTGGATCATTTGTCACCGAGCCATTAGTGATGCACTCGTGGTTGGTGGCTGGATGACGTGCACACTATGCCGCTAGAAGTATTTAAAATTTATCGACCTTGCGGTGTGGCGTGGGGAGGGGTACCGATGGTTCACCAGTTGACTGACGCGATTATGAATAAATTATGGGGTCGAGCCACCCGTGTCACATGTCACACAGCACGCCATGCCACGCAAACGATCCAGTCCATTTGCCTAATTGGATCGAGACAGTGATTCAATTAGGCTCGAGATTGTAATCGATGCTCAACAAGAAAGACCTGCGGTCAAGGTGCCTCGTGCGGATCACTCCCGCCACGCCCACCTTGCTTCCGTTCACGTGGGGCCAATGATCCGGTGATCCACCAACGGTGATGGTGAGCTCACCAACCCGAGCCTAACATTTGCATCGCAAACACATTAGCAGTGACGAGTCATCATCACACCACCAGCCAAAGTGAGTGAGAGAGAGAGAAAGTAAGTTGACTTTCCAATTTCCGTGCCGCCGGATATTGAATCACAGCAAGCCGGCGGGCAGCAGTGTAAACGGGACAACGAAAGGCTACGATTCATTCGTGTGTAGAATCATTAAAATTTAATAATAATAGCTCGTCACACATTCTCGGTGTCCTTGCCAGCACCAGTTTGACTCTAAGCTTACTTTATTTTATTATTATGTTGAATAAGATTAGGTCGAAAGAGAAAATTTGAAACAGGAATAGATTAGAGTGAATGCATGCTTTGTGACCAACATTAGCCAAAATCCTTTCCAGCAATGAGCAATCCCCAAATATTCGCGAATTCTGACGCTCGAATTGTACTGTAACAATTGTAAAATGTGATTTATGATGACTTTGAAGCGATTGTTCAAGATTGACAGATTTGTTGAGTTATGTTTGGTGGAGTGGCTCAGTGTGGTGCGATGTGTTTGCTCACTCGAGGTCCCTGACCTGCTCTGAGCACACTCTCGATGATCCAATCTGGTCAGTGTGGCTCAGTGTGTCACCTCTCGCCTCTCGGTGGCTGTCATCTCATCTTAGCATTCAAGTCCAGTAGCAGTCCACGATCGAAACTCACGCGAGCGCGCGCGGACCAATTTGTCACAGCTTGTCATCGCTCACGCTCGCTAGGGCCTGTGCACCAATTGAGCCAATCGACAATGTCGACAATAAGACCCTAGCTAGCGCGGCTTGCCAAAGAAGCCCAACAAAGGCGAGACCCATTGCAAGAGAAGGCGAGAGTGAGAGAGAGAGAGAGCCTGTGCTCGATCGATTGAGCCGCGATGGGCTTGATCATAAATCACACCACCGGTGTGCGGGCCGCACATTAGCGCCGTGTAATAGAGCTCGACTTCTGGTCTCAATAGGGTCTCGTACGGTGAGGAGGTGGGAGGCGGAGGGCCAAGCACGGTCAGCCCGATTTGCAGGGGCCAGTTCACGCCCGTGTCCAAACGGTTATGCAAACAAGGCACACACCGACCCAACGACCGACCACTGATCGATCGAGCCCCCTGACAGACACCTCAATCAATCGATATTGGTGGCTATTTTTAACTTTATTAGCCTCATCACCCATTAGTTGCTTTGTCACCTTGTTGTCAGCAATTAATTCGCCATTCTGCGCCATTTGACATCGACTTGCGCGGGATTACAAGGCGCGACACGCGGCCTAAGAGGATTAGCCAAGTGAACTTATTGTAATCTAGAGGTGGCCATGTGTGTCACACTAGACACATTCATGACTCGAGTTGGCAATTCACCAATGAGCCATTTGCACATGAATAGATTGACGATTCGCCAAGGTCCAGATTAGCACACGTGACGTGGTTGTTGATCATGAGAGAGAGAGAGAGAGAGTATATATGGGTTTTCCCTGTTGTCATCTCAAATCTCTGTTTTGAGTTTGGTAGTGCGATTTTATGAGTTTTCACTCCACACACTCCTCAACAGTAAAGCACTCCCAAGCAATCTTTGTCCTGTCGCATTGTTTCCTTTTACGACCCAAAGTTACCTTGATGGCGCGATCTCTTATACCACATTGCACACTGTGCGTGTTGGTACACAACAACCTCTATTAGGAGTTGAGTTGTTGAATTACATAAAACTCACTGACAGTGTGTGTGTGTGTGTGTGTAATTCTGATCGACAGCGAATCGATCGATCACGGAAGTGGTAGCATTCCGGAAATTGGATATGCACCAAAAACAATTAGTGGTGACGTGGTGGTGTATTTACCTGGTTGATGGATCGATTCGGCGCTTGTCTGGCTTGGCGGTGATTGGTGGGCGACACGCCACCGCACCTAGCACGATTACCTAATACAAATGCAAATGGTTGTACTCACTCACTGCACGGTGTCTCTCTCTCATGTTCATACCCAAATGACTTTTACCTTGCTACCTTGTCCAGGTAGCACGTCGTAAATATTCTCCCCCTCTCTCTGAGCGACCTTTGGGGTCACACCGAGTTGGCACCGCGCAGTCTAGCCCGCACAGACTCACCTGAGAAGACCCAGGAAGAATTGGAATGGCGTGCCCGGGACACAATAGTTTTGTTCTTGAGCCGCACACACACGGGCCAAAGGGGCCAGCGACCCGAGCATTCCGCACATACCGTCCCTTCTGGTTTGTGAATGTGGAGTGTGCCGAGTGCGCGGCGAGGTCTTGTGATCTAATTCAAGTGTAATCGATACTTTTTTTCGTCAGCTCTTCTCTCGGTCAACCTCTCACCTCGCTCTCCTTCTTTGAAGGGGTTTGACTTCAGGTGGCAAAGAGGGTCCACTTTAACACATTTCTCTCTCTCTCTCTCTTACCTCACCCTTGCGCGCAGGTGTTCACTTTCCACCTTGGCAGAAGGTTAATAAAACGCTCATATCACCGCGCTTGCTTTGCGACTATGCCGCCACCGTTTAGCACACTTTGAAGAGAGGGAGAGAGAGAGAGTCAAGAAAGTGCAAGCGTTAATCCAGTTAGGTATAGAGAGGGGGAGAGAAAGCAAGCAAGAGACACACAGAGAGAAAGTGCCGACGACAAATCTCACTCTTCTCACCTTTGAGCTCACCGAGCGACGAAATATGTAAATCGAAAAAGGTGATCGACATGAAATCGATGTGTGTGCTTTATGCTTGTCACCTTTCTCTCTCTCTCTCTCTCTCTCTGCTGTGGTCTAATCCCGCGGCACACACACAGAGAGAAAGCACCAAAAGGGGTCTTTAGTGTGCTAATTGGCCGCCTAAATGGTTGAATTGGGCGAGTCTTTGTACCGAAAGTGGTTCGACAAGACTCGACAGCCACGAGAAGCATTGTGTTTTCTATTTTACCTTTTTAGATTAGAACTTGTCGTCGTCTATACCCGAACCCACACACACACACACACTAAGGCACAATACCCGACACTTCGGGGTGTTGCTTATACCAAATACAACGCGGAACTCGTGGATTATCGTGCACACACCGTGATCCTTTTCTTTGTGACACTATTATACTTTTTTGTAAGTGTGAATATTAAATATAACATTTTTTAATATTTCAATATGGATGAATAAAGGATAGTGAAATTATGGTGAGTGAGAGAGTCCGGATAGGTTTCAATACACTAGGTGCAGTCAAAGTACTTATTGACCAATGGCCATTTTTAAACTTTCTCGCTAATTCAAACTGCTATACTCAAAGTTGATCTAAACAATACACAAATAATTTTCTTAAAAATTGTTTTATAAAATTTGAATAGTCACCGAATCACTTTTATTATCTAACACACATTAGTTTAGATTAAACATTATCTATGAGTACATTTGATTTTACTCAAGTTGACTCATTTCCACCAATCATCACCACTGTGTAGGTATTGACCGAAGCGTCATTCAATTAGAGAGAAAGAGAGAGAGAGACTGTGTGTGTGTTTGGTTGATTTCTTTCCACCACCACCAAAAATCTGTCTTTGGTCTAATCCAATTGCGAATCATTGGTTTGAATTTGGTTCTTGTGTTATGTGTCAGTGTGTGTAGTCGCAACTCAAACTGTGAGTTGCAACTCTGAATGCTAAATAAATGGCAACGGCGACAATCAATGATGATGATGAAACATGATGCCTTCAGCACCCAAAACGGTCTGCTTTCTAATCTCATCATAACCCGAGAGTAGTGTCCCGTAGAATATGAATGATGACGATTCAGTCCTTCGGTGGTGCTGAGTCAATATTTGACCCAGAGAAAGAGAGAGAGAGAGAGAGAGAGAGAGAGAGAGAGGAGTCCGGCTTTTAGGGTGGTTCTTCTAATCAATGGAAATCGAATTTGTTACATTTGTCACCGCGGTGCGGATGCGGCACATACAACACACACACAAGAGAAAAAGAGAAAGAGAGAGAGAGTGAGAGAGAGAGAGAGAGAGAGAGAGAGAGAGAGACGCGAGACCCAATGCCAATAAAGATGTCAAGCAAGTGGCCAGTGTCGTTTGAAACTTCTGCCGGTCCCGCGTGCTCTGGGCACCACTCTTAATCCACTGGCTCAATGAGTTGGAACAAGTCGCTCAAGCTTTGGGTGAGTGAACAGAACAGCACGTAGCAGCTGTGTCACGCAAGGGCTTTACCCAAAACTGGACTCGACTCTGGTCGCACTACTACCCTTAATTACTCGAATCACAAGCGATCAAAAAACCCAAGTGCCATTCAGCCTGTCACCGATGGTTAAAAATCTCAAAAAAAACATATGGAACAGATTAGGCAACAATTATTACAAGTGTGCTAACTGAGTCATCGGGTAGATTTCAATTTTAAAATAAAAACTTAACTTGCAAGTCATGAAAAGGTTGGTAAACTGAAACAGCAAAACTGATTGATTTCACACTGTGTCTCATATATAATAATAATGAGCTATACGCCATACCAAAACATCATTATCATGCTAGTCTATTGTTTTGTTTGTTTTGCCCTTTCTCTCTCTCTTTAGTTTTGTTTTTATACTTGGAGAAGATATACAGACACGGATTGATTGCATGTCACGCATATTAATCGAAAAGCAAAATAGAAAAATTGCTCTTTTCTATCTATCTATCTATTCTATTATTAATAAAATAAAAAACGAAATCAGTGAAGCTCGCGGGTTGAACTCTGTACGGGTAGGTAGTATACACTGATTTGGCACTAGAAGGTCTTATAATACTAGGACCAAAGTCAAAATGTGTCGAAGTGTGTGTGCGTGTAACAAATGAGTTTCACCTCGGCATCATCATCACACTACCATCAGCAGCAGCAGCAGAAGCAGTATCGAGGCAATTGTTATTCAAAACCGTTTACCGTTAACCGCGTCGATAGCGATCAAGCTTGCGGCGCGTGTTGCGAGAGAGAGAGAGAGAGAGAGAGAGAGAGAGAGAGAGAGAGAGAGAGAGGGGGGAGAGAGAGAGAGAGAGAGAGAGA
>WURS02013570.1:0-11902 GCA_011762765.2 Rhinocypha anisoptera | reverse complement strand
AAATATTATTTTCGTACCACACTTTCCTTTAAATTTTACGTGTCTTTCAGGAAATACCCAAATCATTTTCTAGTTTCATAAGGTCGTAAACTGAGACATTAACACAAATGTATAATTTAATCCTTTTAATATTATTTGTAATTACACTTGTTTGTAAATATTATTTTCGTACCACACTTTCCTTTAAATTTTACGTGTCTTTCAGGAAATACCCAAATCATTTTCTAGTTTCCTCGGAACAAAAATACCAGCACTTATTAATGGATCTTACACTTTCTTTGACATTATAGATATTCTAATATTTACGTCGTTATATGTTTCGAATATGTTTAGCAGTAACTGGCATTTGTGGCATAAGTATTTACCTTGGTAGCCCTAGTAATAACCAGCCGTGCTTCATTACCGACTTCGTAAAATATAGTTATTATTACTACATCAGATATATACGTATATACTAATGAATCTATTGAAGAGTACGTGGTTTTGGTTAGTACACAATAAAAATTTAAACAATGGAAACATAGTAACTACACTAGGACATTGACAAAATCATCATCCTCGAAGCACGCGACAAAAACTGTTCTGTTAACATTATAAATAAATTATTCAACATACCTTTCCGAGGTCCTGGGAAATTGAAACACTTTCGTTACTGAAATGTGGCCACCACAGTTCCTAACGGAGCAATGCCTTCGCCCCATATTTTCAAGTTTCTGAAAAAATTAACACCGTCAAAATTAAAATTCGTTGGTGAGATCCAGTGGACTTAGCTTGGCGTCCTTTTGAATTCCTGGAAAAGCTACTCCCTCCCCCCCCCCTTTTCGATAGCCAATGTTAAAGTTTCGATCCTGCTAAACATACGCGGCGCTGTCTGCAAACGACCAGGATTCCGTATTGGTGATGCCTAGGGCTGGTATTTACCCATTTTTTTTTAATAAATAAAAATAATTTTTTTCCTAAACTGTATGTTGGAGAGAAACAATTTAAATAAAATTTTTAATTACCCTGTAAGTGTTTGGAGTGTCAATAAAGAATATGATGTTAACAAATTGACGTTAATATATTGTATAGTTTAAATGTGGCAATCAACAAATTCTACAAAAATCCCTGGAATTTTTCACATATACCAGGTGATAGAGGCTGGTACTAAAAGGGTTAATATATGAGGGTTGCCCAAACAGTAATGCACCACATTTTTTTTTCTCCAACGATTATTTACTGTACATAATGAGAATTACACGAAAGAATGATGTTTTATCTACACACCCTATTTTTCTACGTAGTCTCCATCTCGTTCTATGGGCTTCCTCCAGTGCGAAACATGGGTGTGTATGCCCTGTCTGTACCAATTCTTGTTCTGGTCATGGAGCCATTTCTTCACTGTGTGACTCACCTCCTCGTTGTCCTCAAAATGTCTTCCACGAATGGCATCTTTTAATGGCCCAAACAAGTGGAAGTCCAAGGGATCCAGGTCAAGGCTGTAGGGTGAATGGGGTAACACTGTTCAACCTTGTTTTGCAATGTGTTCAGCAGTCCTCAAACTTGCGTGAGGCCGAGCGTTATCATGTTGAATCAAAACATCTCCTGGGTTGGTATGGCACCAAAGTTGCTGGAAGCGTGTCTTGAGTTTTGTTAATGTGTTAACATAAGCTTCTGAATTAATGGTACTGCGTCTTGGCATCACATCAATGAGAATCACACCCTCACAGTCCCAAAACACAGTGATCATGACCTTACCAGCAGATGCAGTTGCTTTGAATTTTTTCTTCTGTTTTGAGTGAGAATGAAGCCATTCCATCGATTGCAGTTTTTTTTCGGGCTCAAAATGGCGAACCCAGGTTTCATCACTTGTCACAATCTGGGACAAAAAGGCCTCCTTCTCAGCTTCGAAACATTGCAACAAATCAGAACAAATATTTTTTCTGAGAGATTTGTGATCCACCGTTAGTCACTGCGGGACACATCTTGCACACACTTTTGAGTATTCAAGAGTGCGGATAATGGTATCCACACTTCCTTTGCTGATTGACAGAATCAGTGCCAACTGCCGAGTAGTAATGCATCTGTCCTCGCCTCAATAACATCAGCTTGCTGCAACATGTCAGGTGTGACAGCCGTGGATGGTCTCCCCGACCCCTGCAAATCTTGGAGCTCCGCCGAACCGCCTTCTGATGTCCTCGTCCTCTGTGCCCAGCGACTAACTGTACTCCTGTTGATAGCAGATGCTCCATATACTTTGCATAAACGTTTGTGAATATTCCCCACAGTTTCTTTCTCTGCATTGGAAATTCAATGATGGCATGCTGCTTGTAATGCACATCACTTACAGACACCATTTTGAAACAGTCCTGCAGTTATGCTATCTGTTGGAAGAGCCAGAAATTTTGCACACGCACTCAGGAAACTTTAAAAAATTCACACCTCTTATATTATATATATATTTGAATATGGAAATACACAAATTCCTCAAAAAGACCTGGCATTTTTACCAGCTACTGGAGGCTGGCTATAAAAGATTTAAAACACACTTGTGTTTTGCAATTTTATTTGATACTTAATTTCAAGAGTTTATTTTTGGCCTCACTGGTATATAATCATAGGATAACTTTGTTATTTACTTTTCTGGGTTTTTAGATTCCTTATCTTCAAAATCATGACTTTTTTATTATATGCTGACATGGTGAAATTACCTGATAATGTAGTCTAATTATCTTAAGCTAAAGTTGTAAGAGATTTTGATATATTTTAAATGTTTTCTAAACTTATTTTGGAGAAGAGTACATGGTTTTATTCTGATAATTAACCAATTGTCTATTTGGTTGAATTTTTATAAATTATTTTTCTTGTATTCTTCCATTCCTCAAATTAAGATTAAAGTGTTCAGTGGTAATACAGTAAAACCTTCACATAAGGAAATTTCCATTTGATGAAAGAATGCTATGGTCTTAGCCAACTTCCTATGTCAATGCATTGGTGAATACCTCTCATTAACTAACTCCCATTTTATGAAAAATCCCATTTAATGAAGTAAACCATTGGTCCCGTGCTTTGTTTACCATACTATTTTTACATCAATAACATAATTTTGCTAAAACTTTTGTTTTATTTTGCATGGTATTTGCCATCTTGAAAAGTTGTAGAGGCAATGTGTGATTCTGTAGGAACAAACCAATCATAAATTTCATTAGAAGATTGAGTAAATAGATATCATGAGACTTTGGCCTTCTTTGTGGAAAATTTGAACCAATAAATAAGGATTAGCGACAATAAGCTGCCGAAGGTTGAAAATTATATATAAGACATAAACCTTAGTGATTTGTTTCAGTATAAATGCATTACAATACCTTAACAATCCTAAACCATAGTATTATTGCATTTATTTAATAATATGTTTAAGTTTCCAATGGCAATATACTTTGAGTCATAATTTCAACTGGCTCCATTCAAGATGACATCCATGTTATTTGAGAATAGTTAAAATATGACTTTATGATGTGCAGCAACCTTGTTCTTTCATAGTGGCTGTGTGTGGGAGAAAAGTCGGCGCAGCATTTTTCCCTTTTAGTGGCAGCAAAGGTTTAGCAGGTTGTGGACATTTATAATCTGGGATGACCTTTATGGTCTGCATCGCCCTTTTCCATCCAAGTGGGGTAGTGGAGATTTGATTGAGCAGAATTAAAATATTTTGTACAGAAATATATCCAAATTTGCACTCCATATTTACTTCCATTGATAATTTATGATTAATTTGTCACCAAGAAATACATAAATATTTTAATTTATAATGAAAAATTGGAGGCAACTGAGGGAAATGATGAGGATGGGTGAAATAAAATTACCCAAAACTCCATGGGCGGAATGCATTTGTCCAACTTAAATAGTCCTGGAACCCAACTAGTCAAACCAAATAGTCCTGGAAAGGGGGACCTCATTCTGGAACAATAAGAAAGAGTGGTCACTTGAATCTTTCTTTTAAAGGTTGGGCTGTAAAATTATGAGAGGGTAGGAAGGTGATCATATGTGCAAATATGTATTCTCTGTAAATGACCTAAAAACGTATATATATATATATATATATACGTATTCTGCAGCCAAGTGGCCAGTTCCTATAGCAGATGAGTTTTCATTTTTCCTTTGAGTGAAACAATGTGCTATGTACATCTTAATAACAAACTCTTCCTTTAACGAAATGACAAAATTTTGATCCCTTGAATTTTGCTGTTAAGCAGTTTTACTCTAATGTATTAAACGGTTATATGGAATTCATTGTAGTAGAAGTTAGCTACAAGTATAATAATTTTCTCCTCAATAATACTGAAAATAGTTTTCAGCTTTTTAAAATTATTAAATATCCATTCTTTCAAACTGAATATGGAATTGGCAAGTTAGAGCTAAGTTGAATTGGGCTCTGTTAATTTTTAGACAAGCCCATTCTTATTTAATATTTAGATTAAGATATTCGCCTGTTATTAATTATCATTTATATTTATCAATTTCTGACGTTTTAGGTAGAAGGGTGGTTGATATTGAAGATTTAGGTGGGGGCAGTGCAAAAGCTTTCAGAAAAATATTGTGTGGAGACAGTAGCACGTGAGTATTATATTTTTCTTTCTGAACTGCTCATTTGAACCTCTTGCAAAAGGATGAGTAAACTTGTAGAAAAATGCTTGGCCGATAAATTTGTAACTTGTTCAGAAGAGTTTGTGTTAGAAACGAGGAAAGGTTAAATTTAGACATGAAAGTGTGTAAAGGTATAAAATACATTCTCTAAACTCTGCCCCAGCCATGATATTAGGATATTCTATTCTTCGAAGTCTGAGATCTTCTATATGAGTGTTCAAAAAGTTACCTAATCTTCTTTTCATTGAACTTCAGGAATGATTAGAAACACCCAGCTCTTGATTTCTTCAATAATCTCATCCCTGATAAATATGCTTACCCCATTACTCTTCTTTCCATAAGTAGTTCTGGAATGCATATTCTATTAAGATATTTTCACTGAGCTATGACTAAAAATTTTCTCTAATGATAAAGATAAGCCTTTGAGGATTGATTTAAGTTTGGAAAACAAAAAATAGTCAGTAAGAGCTAGATCAGGAGAGTTTGGAGGTACAGGAAGATCGGTTATTTCAGTTTTGATATAAATTCATTTAATAACCAACCCAGAGTTGTTCACATGTTGTCCTAAAAATTTTGCCCTCTCTCTGCATTAGTATTTAATGTTAGTAATGGCATTTATCTGTGGATCCTTTTGCTAAAAAAAGAGGTGGTAGCCTAGTGGGTAGTGTTTGACTACTGAATGCCAGGTTCAAGTCCCGGTGATAGATCTTGACACCGTTAGCTAGACCCAAGCTGAGTGATTTTCTGGGAAATCACATGTAGCACAGGGAAAGGAATTAGCCCCCCTACCCTGATGTTTGAATTTTCACTTTCTGTGGGCATTAGGTGAGCTCTATCCTCACCTATAAAACTGCATTCATTGAAGAGGCCTGGTGGAACTCCATAATTAAACAAATGGAAGTTGTCGTTTTGATATATTTTTACAGAGCAAAAAGATTAGACAACTGTTTTTGAACAATAATCTTCATCATCTGATCATCTGGTAATTGTCATCATCTGATCAGTGCTAAAGCAATGATAACGATTATTTTTCAAAACCAGTTGTGTCTAATCTTTTGCTCTTTGGAAATATATCAAAGCTACATCCTCTATTTTTAGTTATGAACCTAAACTTTCAATTGAATACTACATCTATGTCCATGTAATACCCAGCAAGCTGCTGCAAGGATATGCGGCAGGAGGTAAGCCATCACCAGGCATGCATTCCCACATGGATGTATTAGAAGTTACTTATACAGAAAGAAACTAATTACATGCAAAAAAATTCAATGACAAAAATATTATGCATATCATGCAGGAACAAGGCCAATTAACATATAATTAACATTCATTATAACACTATTCATATGGGATAACACTAACGTAGTCATTAAAAAAATAATCTTGACTTTCATCTTGATGCCAACCTTTTTCTGGACTTGCTGAACTTTTTATAGCCTTTTGAGGTTCTTTAATCATTTAGTGAGATGAATAAAATTTTTAAAAACTTTATGGTTAAGTTTACACTAACATGCCACTTATACAAATCTCTCATTATGAAAGTTGCCTGTATTTCGCCATCTGCATGATGTCCAATGAAATGGACATATCAGTAACATACAGTTTGAGTTCTTTTCACTTTCTTAAGTAATTATGTTGTTCTTTTTTTTCTAATGAGAGATGAAGAAGAATTAATTGATGATAAGTCTACACTTAACTTGCAGCTGGTTTCCACATAGTCCAACATCCAGCATCAGATAAAGATATTTTACAATTGAGCCAGTTGCAAATAAAGTAGATAGCTAATTTTTCTTCTTTTACAACATAGGCTGTTGAGTGATGGTGTACTTTTGCCACTTTTTAAAAATTGGTCATTGAATCACTTGTTGTTTGTAAATCTATTTAGATAAAGCTTTGTAAATGTTCTTATAGGGATAATCAAGCTGGTCCTGGAGGAAGTTCTGATCGACAGGATTTATGCTCAACACATTTTGGATGCCCACAAGATAGAAGGGAACATTGTAGACAGCTGGTTGCAAGACATCATAGACTATCCACATGTGCTGAAGAAGATGAAGAAGAATTAATTGACGATGATGAAATCCTTGATGATGTTAGTGAGGTTTTGGAAGATTGCAGGAATTTCCCAGAGCCTGTATCTGCTGTAAATATTGTTAGTGCTGATGATAGTGATCCAGCACAAACGCTTCGCCATGTGGTTTTGCTGATTCTACTCTCATGTTCAATGTTTGTGGTAGGTGTAAGCAATTTTAAATTGGTGGCTTCTGTGTAAGACACATTATAATTTGTGTTTAGCAATTTTTATCAGAAAATGTTTGACTTGGCAAGGTTTTGCTGTGTGACTAGTATATGCCTTTGAAAGTTTTGACTTAGTTATAAGTTAATGAAAACTATTTAAAATATATATAAATGCATATAAAACAATGTAATAAGGGATAAATTCAAGGGACTACTATTTGTTGTTTAGAATATTCAATTCCAAATTTTAAAACAGCCAAAAAGCATTTATGTGAGACCATATCCAGACAAGCCAAGTAAAAGACACCACTGATTGTGTATCATGTCCCCAAAACTAATGATGATGGGTAACATAGATCTTAGGTGAAAACATTGAATACATTTTTTAAATTAATTACGTCATAATGACTTGTAAAGGAAGGAAGGAAGGAACCGACACAGCAATACACATATTCATCTAAATGTTAAGTGTCAGCAACTTCCATTGCTTAATTTTGTTGCAATTTGTTTTTTTAACCAAGATTAACCTTAGAAATTAGTTTGTCATGATTTTTGAGGATATTTCATCAGGTGATGTTTGAAACATATTACTCTTTATTTCAGACTATTTTGTTCCAATTTATATAATATATTTCATTTTGTGTAATTCATCATTTAAGATTTCAAAATGTATGAAAACTCAAATATTGGTATCCATAGTGTAGAAATAAATGTATATTGTACTTTTCCACAGGATTGTCAGTACAATATACATTGATTTCTACTATGGGTATTCACAACTTCCGCGAAATGATGCCTAAGGTCATAAACTTTGATGTCATTAACTGCCAGATGTTTTAATTTAGTTGATGATATTTAAGAATTATTAAAAATTTAGTAATACCTAGGTAATTTGTATGAGCAAATTACCTTGCAAAAATTATCAAAATTGCATTTTAGACTAATTTTATCCATTGAAATGTGGAATTGCTTCAAAAACCATGTTATGCTTTCATTTTTATTCTTTTCGTATTATTTATATTCTGGAACACACTGGAAAAATAAGAGGCAAAGTTACACATATTGCTAATGGTAGAAGTGCTTGCAGTGTTAACAGGAAAAGAGCAGGAGAAGAATTGGGGAGAATGGAAGAGAATTAGGTGTTGGGAGTATTTTTTGTGCATGATCAAATTGAAGCAATAAATGTTTTTATGTACAAGGGTGGTTTAAATAGTTCTCAAACTCTACCAGAATTGTTCACACTTTCAGAAAATGTTTTTATTAAGTTGGTAGATTTTTCCTTCATGTGTTAAATTCTTATGTTCACGTGACATTCTGTCATGTGGGCTGTTCTATAAAGGTAATCATGAGTGCTGATTAAATCAAAATATGATCATCCTAGAATGTTTAATGGTTAAGTATCAGAGATTACTTGGGACCATGATTCTTTATGGGCTTATGGCAGACCTCAAAACAGTAAAATATGAGTGTTGAGGAGAAGTTACTAAATTTGTTATTTCATCTTCAAATTTGTCTGAAAACATAGCAATGTTATTGCATTAAGTTAGTGAGTCAATTATTATACTTGCATGCTACCAGCATTTAAGTAAAATATCTACTTTTATTAACTTATTTTAGGAATTTTCATATCTTTTGCATTCATTTAAAAAACTTTTTTCAGGCGCTCTCTGTGAGTATATGGACATTGGTGATGGAACAAACCTCAGGCATATATATAGAACTTGCATTTCTTGATGCTAGCCTAAATTTTGGCCAGAGTATCTTTGTGTTTGCAGCCTTTGGGCTTGACAGTCACATTGTGGTTATACCATTCCTTAACAGGTATTACAATATTTTCCTTCATTAATATTTACTATATACTCCAATAAGATTGTCGTTAAATAAAGACTTTGTTTCATAGGGGATTTAATTTAACCCAATTGGCTTCGTCAAGTAGTTGACAACATTAGGTCAAATATTTGACGAAACCAGTTGTGTCATAATAAATTAACTGTGAAACCAACTAAGTTCATATTTATCTATAGTGGTAATGCAGGTTCACTAAGTTGAGCTTGAATTGATTGAATACACCAATAAGTATGAAATATGACGTCAAACTTATATTTTATCAAATGATTCCGATTTTGACCATTATTTTAAAATTTAAATACACCCTGCCATATTCACTTTATAGTCCTTTGGTGATAATGCCTGTCCTTATCTTTGCCTTAAAAAGGGAAAACTGCTATGATAGTGTCATGCTTCTGGTTAAGAGATTCAATTTTTAACATTTTAATTCCTTATTTTATGTGCCTCATCAGTCTGTTTTTTGTTTTATGACAAATCTTACTTTTATATTTATAGATAATTCAAAGTTGAGACCAGACAATGTTAGGGTTGTAATTAATTATATAATTACCTAAATAATGTCATTATGAATTGGAAATGATTTCTCCTGTGTGCTGTCATTAATATCGCATATTTATTTCAGGTGGCATAAGTGGTGGTACGGGGAGGAAGTACCAATCCAGAAAGATTGGAATGAATTGAGTGAAGAGACAAAAGAAGTTTGCTTGAGATTTTTTAGGCATCACCTTGCTAATTGTCGCCGTGATATTAAGAAGCCGAGAAGGTAAATCACAAATTTTACTTCCCTATAATATTAGAGTACTTTTGGAGTGCCTAAATGCTCTTTGCTTTGTTTATATGCTACCATTGTCATTATTATCCCACATTCATTAGAATAAAACTGGGTAGAGTAATCTCTACCTTGTACCATATTTGCAGATGCAGTGCTGGTTTGATTTTTTAAATTTGTTCTGTATCTTTATACAGGTATCCCTCATCATCCATGAGGGTTATCTCCGTGAAAAACCCCAGGGTTAACAAAACTGTGGCTGAAAAAACATTAGTATATGGAAAAACGGGGGTTAGATTTCATTTACCGCCAAACTATAGTAAAAATTTTTACAAAGTTATTTAAACTGGAATAATTTACATTTGTATGAAGACAGAAATATTTCCTCCCACTCTTTGATAATGATATCTTGTATACCCTTGTTGAAAAAGTTAAACTCAGGTTCACTTCCATCCGTGTTGGAATTTTGGAACTAATTGCACTTGATTTGTCTTGCTCTAAAATTATTTTGAAATTATTGGCCAAGGATCAGGGTTTATTCCCAACTTAAACATTTTGTGCATCACATTGCATACATTATTTATGTACATGGCTAATAATGAATGAATCATTTAAAATAGTGACATTTGACACAATCTTAAGTTGTTGGTCAAAACCGCTCATACACAAGGGAAAACCTATCGTTGAGAAAGGTAGTACTCTAAAAGTGGGCTATGGATAACCAAAGACCATGGTAGACAAAACTGTGGATGAAAAGGGAAACATGTATTTTACTCATCTTTATTTAGTAAAGATTTTTGTTTTAGGATGGCCTTTGCTGAACCCGATAAAAGAAAAAAAATTGCAGTTTTCCTCTTTACAAATATATATATCATTAATGGTTTTGATAATTTATCTCATTGTCAAGTAAAAATAATGAGGTTTAGCCCTTTGGGTTTAGATTGAGTGGGGGAAAGGTAAAATCACGAGGGGAATAAAGTGGAAGAAGGAGAAGGGTGTTAGGGATGTGGTTGAAGTAGGGGCTGGTTGTGATGGAATTTCAGTTATGATGAATGATTCAGTAAGCAACATACAATTTGAAAGAGATAACAACTGGTGCAGAAAAAAACAGGAGGGAGATAATAAACTGAGTTGAGATGAATAAGATGATGAAAGAATGCAGAATGGAGTAGTTAAGTACATTAAAAAGTTACAGAGGGAGATAGATTTTCAGGGCAGTTAAAGGATTGACAATAAATATGAAATAAAATCCTTACTATTGGGACTAAGACAGGAAAATTATTAATTCAATTGCAATTCAATTCATGAGGGATTGAAAAGAATATTGGGGAACTCTATATGTAGTAAGGAAACCAGGCCTAAACATTTGGATTTACAGAGTAGGATGAGAATAGCTTAGGTACAATATTCTGTATGGAGTGATATGATAAGTAATATACAAGATTAAGACAAAGAGTATGGGTAGATAGTATTCCAACAAGAGTACATAATATTATATGGAAATGTCTGGAGGAAGTTTTTTCACGTAAACATTTAGAATATGGGACAAAATGGTATACATCAAGGAATTTGGCCAGAAGGCATTTTAAAAATTGATAGTCATTTATATTAAAGAAACAAAAGAATTTTATATGCTGATTGTAGAAAAATGTTTTATTTCTCCTATGGCAAAGGTAGTTCTAAGAACATTAATAAAAGACTGAAGGATCTTCTCTAAGGAATGAATTCCTTAGAGAAGATCAGTTTGGATTTAGGATTAGGAATGGAAAAGGTGATTTATTGGCAGTAATGAGGATGGTAATAGAGTAGAATATAGAACAACCACGATTTTTATTCTTTTTTTTGAAAGATTTTGTGAAAACATTAAAACAGTAGAGTAGCAAAAAACAAAAGTTTTGCAGAAAATAAGCTAAAGCTAGTGGGGCAGTAGCAATAGATAATATTCCTAGTTGAGTATTTAGGAAAATATGTAGGGAAGAGATTTTATGTACTCATTCATAGAAGTTATGATTAAGGCATTTCATAAGAAGTTTTGATGAGGCTAATACATATTGGTTTCTACAAAAATTCTTCCATCTGCTAGTGTCCTTCCTTAGTTTAATTTGACTTATAACCATTAATACTTCAGTCTGAAGATTGGTTGACTGCAGCTGTCCATCCTTTTGCATCTAGTGCTGGCTCTCTAACCCCTTGGAATTTGAAAGGAAGAAATGGTTTCAGATGTAACTGCTTCATTACTCCAAGAAACAAAACACTTTGTATTTCCACATAAAATAATTTAATGACAATCAAGGTTTTGACGCATAGTGTCATCATCAGGTGTACATACAGATAAATTCTAGCCTTTTATATACTCAAGAGGAAGAGGTGCAGGTTCAAGGAAGGTGGTGGTGATTGGTGAGTGGGAGGTGAGGGGGGATGGTCATG
>WURS02013559.1:0-12260 GCA_011762765.2 Rhinocypha anisoptera | reverse complement strand
CACTCTTCAATGAACCACTACTAAATTTCATCAGCAAAACATTATTCTCTAAGAAGATTAAGAGAGATTTTATACTTTTGCACAATAGTAATATAATTACTAATAAATAGTATAAATTGCTTTTGTTTTTATTTAGATTTATATAGCTATATTAAATGACATAATTATTATACATTATAGTGTTCTAATCTGTGTACAAATTAAACCTCTCCACTAGGGAGTATTATAGCTATTTGAAGTAAATGACTAGTTATAAATTAACATTCATAAATTAGTCACATTCTAAATATTGCAATTTTTTATTGAATGGCATACACATAGAAGCACATTATAAGAAATACTCCATTATCAGAACATTTTATTTAAGTTTAAATTTCTTGTAAACTTCATATTTTTTATAAGATACAATGAAACCTGCTCATAATTCTCTTGAGAGGACCAACTGATTACTGTTTTGCAATGGGATGGCATTTTAAGGAAAAATAATAAACAATTATTCTTTCTTTCAATACTATATATAGTTTTTACACAATCTTTTTATATAAATGCAGAGCAGTGATTGATGAAACACCAATTAGTGTTTAGCACCACTCTGCATATTTCCTAAAAAAGCTTCTGCTTTGAGGGAAAGTTTAAACACATTATAAGTTTGAATGTGTGAACTAATGGAAAACTCATTTCCAATAAATGAAACTGAAAAGGGAGTTTTATGGCAAGAATTTTGCTAATTTTAATGGCAGTTAAAATTATTTTACATATTCCATTTGTACCAGTTCATTTATCCTAACTAAAATTCATTGTCAATTCATTTCTCTTTGTAATTGCTTCCTGTGTAAATGCAATTATTCTCGTAATGGCCTTCTTACTGTCCATTTTCTTTAAAATACTTCCCAACTAGTGGAATTATACACCTATTTCAGATTATTCCCTCTTATTTGTACTACTGCCTGGTCATCTATGAATAAATACTGGCTAATTGAAATACTGCCTTACTTACCTCCCCACCTACTTCAACTCCTAATTCAAATCAATCTCATGCATTCTTTATTCATTTGAATTAAATTAAAAAACCAAGTAGTTTCTCAATGTTCTCACCATCTTTTATGAATCTTCACCTATTTGATTAATACCCTTCCTGTCTTATTCCTAAAATTTATCATATCATTGCCTTTATGGAATTGAAGGATAATCTACTGGTCAAGTTAGGTTTTTTATGAGTCTCAGATTAGATTTTTCCACCTCATCTTAACTTAATCCCTCTTAAAATCTGCATACATCCCACCACCTATCATTCTATCCAAAATCCCTATCCTCTTCTTACCCTACCTTGCTTACCCAAAATTTTACCCTCTATCACAAATCTCAACAATCCATTGCCTCTGAGTACCCCTTCCATCCACCTTTCCTGCCTTCTTTGGATTTAATGCAGAAATTGCCTCTCCTCCCCTACCATTCTTAACTCTTCTTCATTAGTTTTCCTCTCTGTCCACTTGACTTTCTCCTTCCTTCACCAAACCTACATCTCAAAAGCCTCCAATATATGTTCATCATTCTTCCTCATGGACCAGGTTTTGTATCCATATGATGCTACACTCCATATGAGAATTTTCACTAATCTTATCTTCAATTCCTTGCTTAAGGTCCCTCTCATCAACACCTTCCTTTCCACTAAGGTCTCTTTTGCTAATGCAACTCTTCATTTAATATTTTGGTGACTATGTCCATTTACCTCTGTGATGCTTCCCGAATACGTAAACTTTTTTACTTGCTCCAATTTTTGCTCTTCTAATGTGATATGTAGCCTAGCCTTCTTATTTTTTGAGAATCTCATTACTTTCATTTTCTTACTGTTAATTTTCATTCCAAATCTCTCCTTAACATTAATCCTAAAGCACTTAACAGGGTCTGCAGTCCTTTGGCTGAATTACTAAATAGAGCTTGGTCATTGGTGAATCTAACTGATTAACAAGTTCCCTACCAACTTTTACACCTGACTCCACCGTTTCCCATGCCTCTTTTACCATCTCCTCATATAAGTTAAAAAGCACAGGTGACAGTAGGCACCCCTGCCTAACTGGGCCCATCCAGACTTCGTCTGCCACTCTTACTTGCATGGCATAAGCCATATAAAGGTTTCCGATGAGATGCTTAGATGCTTATTCTTCCAGTTCACTCCATTTTTTTGCAACACTTCCATTAGTTTAGGTCACTCTACTTTATCGAATGGTTTCTCAAAGTCTATAAAGCAGGTGAAAACATCTTGATTATACTCAACATGTAGGTATTCTTCTGCCCTTCTCTCCAGTCTTTTACTGTTGATTCTTAGAACTACCTTCACTGCATGTGGGATCAAACTAATTGTTCTATAAAGAAGCAAAATGTAAGTGGTAACTTTTATGTTTCCACAGAAAAATATAAGACATGACCAATTTAGCTGATAATTGTCATCATCTGGTTTGGTTTTGAAATTTAATTGTTCTGTAGTCCTCACATTCTGCTGCTTTCTTTTTCTTTGCTATTGGAATTAATGTTGGCATAACAAAATATTTTGGCCATATTCCCTCATGGTAAATTGCTCTAATTAGCTCATAAAACTTCTTTCTTCCTACTTTTCATTAGCCCTTAAGCGATCCTGCTGGTATATTATCCATCCCCACTGCTTTATTCCTCTTCATGTCCTGTAGTGCCCTTTCAATCTCCCTATATAATATCTCTGGTCCTCAGCTATCTTCATATACTTCCCACTATCTTTCTAAATCTAACTTTAAGGATCTATTTTCCCTATTGTAGAGTTCCTCCACATAATCCTTTCATCTTTCTCGACTATCTTCTTGTTTTATTAGCATCTTGTTCAATAGTAGTTCTCTTATACGTAGTAGGGATCTTGTTTTCTGTTCTATTTCTCCTTAAGGCTTTTACTATTTGATATTGCAAACCCATCTCTCCCTGCTCCCCTAAATTATCCATGCAGTCACACTGTTCTTTCCACCATGTCTCCTTCACCTTACTAGTCTCTAGCCTCAATTTATTATTTGCCTCTCGGTATTTACGTCTCCTGTCCTCCGTATTAATGTTTTTTCACTTTCTGCACTCTGCTATCTTTCTAATCATCTCCTTCATCACCCATGGCATATTAATTCCCTTCTGGTTGACTCTTCCTATTACTTTCCCTGCAGGTCTTGTTATTCCGTCTTTGAGAACTCTCCACCTTTGTTCCGCTGTCCTACCTTGGTTCCTCTCTCTTAGAAAACTATCTAGTGATTCATGGTACTCTTTCTTCTTTGCTCCTGTCAATGCTTCTAGATTGCATTTCTCTAATCTTCTACCCTTTATAATCCTCTTGAATTTTACAAGACACTTCATCTAAACTAAATTGTGGTTTGAGCCCATATCAGCACTCAGATAACTTCTGCTATTAAGAATACTGTTCATAAATCTCTGCCTAACTATAATGTAGCCTAACTGATATCTCCCTGTATCCCCCGGCACCTTCCAAGTGTACCTGAGTCTCCTCTGATGTTTGTGCCCTGTGTTTGTTACTACTAAATTCCTCCTCCTACAGCATTCCACTAATCCTCGCGGTCATTTCTTTTCCCATAACCATGTTCATCTACTTATTTTCCATCCCTTCTTCCCCCACAACAGCATTCCAGTCCCCCATCACTACCAAATATTTCCTCCGGATATTTTGTTGATCATTTCTTCCAGCTGATCATACACCTCATCTAATTCATCCTCCTGGTTGCCACCCATATGCATATAAACCTGAATTAGAACTAAGTTAGTTGATTCCGCTTTTACTTCTACAATTATTTCTCTATCACTGACCTGTTCAATGTTTAGTACCCTCCTTCCTAATTTCTGGCTCAGAAGTATAGCTGATTCTCCTACCATCAGCTATAGATTACCCTAAAGATGTCTCTCCAGTAATCTCCCATATCTCTCCATCTTACCTCACTTAACCCTAGTACATCTATTCCCATTCTACTGAAATTGTTCCTGTCCTCATTGTCTTCTCTCGAGTGGTGGTATTGCCTGTAGCATTTCCTTATAATACACTTCCTTCCCTGTATATGCAGTCATCTTGGCCTCTGTAATTTCTCCATGCACTTGTATTGTTTTTTTTACCATGTTTCCTTTGCATAATTAGTCTCTTACCACAGTTCATTATTTACCTCTTTATATCGTACTCTATCTTCCTCCATGTTAACATTTTTATAGGTCCTTCCCTTCCTTATCATACAACATCAATCAGATTAACCTCATGTAGAATCTGTTTACTGGTTCCTGCTATTATTTCTATTTTATGCCTGTCAAATATTCCATATTCACTTTTGTAACTTCCTCCCCATTTTATCCTCTTTAATGTCACAACTTAAATAAATATCTATTATTGGCCTCCTTTTCTTCTGAGAAACTATTGATATTTACGAAACAATTGGGCTTCCCTCAAATACATAGCCTATCAGATATTAACTCCTCAGCTGTGGCAGCTTTGTTCTTTTGTAATGACTGTGTGTGGGAGAAAATTATCCAGGCATTCTTCCCTTCTAGTACCGGCAAAGGTTTAACAGGACCCAGGACGTTCCTTATTGACCGCGTAGCTCATTTTCCTCCAAGAGGGGTAGTGGAGATAGAATTGACTCTAGTAAAAAAAAATTCAGGCAGAAATGCATAAAAAAAAGAAATTCACAATTCTTTTACTTGATCATTTTAGATTAATTTGATACCAAACAGTACATAAATACTTTGATTTATAGCCAGCATTATACCGAAATTCGAAGACAACTAAGGGAAATGACAAGGGTGGGTTAAAATAGTATTTCCTAAATCTCGGCAGATGGAATGCATTCGTCAAACTTGCCTTAGGTTAGTGAACCTTCATTAAACGGCACTGGAAAGGGGCACCCTATTCCAGAACAACAAGTTAAATTTGACTATTTGCACTTTTTGTGCAAAAGGTTTGGGTCATAAAATTTGGAAAGGGTCTAGGGAGGGTACAAAGGCATTCTCTGCAATCGCATGCCAAAATGTAGTTGTATGTATTCCACAGCCCAGGGGTTAAAGAATGACCATTTTAAAAATGTTTGTTCATTGTAAAAGATTTTTAAGGGTTGAAATAAGAAAGTATTTCACCTTGATCAGTTTTAAAATATTACCTTGTAGGTGGATTTTCGCTTCAGCCTGTTTTTTAGTGGAAGCACTTCACCTTCTGCAGTCTTCTTATCACTGTCAGAAATAGGAGGCTGATGAGAAGTAGGATTTACCACTGCAACTACTGATGAAGAATGGTCACTCTGAATATCTGTGACTTTTAGAGGACTTATGGCATGTGTATTCCTTTGCTTTAAAAATCTTTGATTTGCACTTGGTAATGATGAAGGCACAATTTCTTTTAATTTTTCTTGATCTGCTAGTCCTTTTAATATAGGGCAACAGGAAGCACATGTTTGAGAACACACTTTGCGTGGAGAAATAAATGTTCGCTCCTTTTCACAAACCTTTTCCCCATTTTTTGAGCTTTTACACCTAAAAAATAAATTGAGTTCTCATTTCACATAAAAAACATCAATACCTTAAGTATAATTTCACTATTTTACCTCACATAATGTGCAATACAAAAACTAATGATCAATTCTGATTCATTATTGGTATTAATCTTTAAGTATAAGCTTCATGAAAAAGTTAACCTTGAAATTGTCAAAAATATTTTGTTCAACAGTAGAAAAAGACAATATTTTAACTTTTGTCCTATTTTCAGGATCACGACATCAGCTATAATTGGTCCTGAATTTTACTGTTCATATTTACCTTTGGGCATTTCCTTGAACTATTGGCCTCATATCTGACAAAACAGGAGTTTCTGAATGTTTGGTATCATCCACACTTTCAGAAATTGGAGGCGTGGAAGCTGTTAGAAACCTACTATCATCAATTGTCATGGTAGCATCAAGTGAATCAGTCTCTTCTGTTGGAAGTTCTTCCAATGAGTCTGATAAATAACAAAAATAATTTACTTCAGAAACATAAGTCTAGATAAAAAACATTCCATAGCATTCTAAAATGTTTGCAGTCAAAAACTTTAATTTTAATACCAGAATTTTTTTTCATTCTTAATCATGAATTTAAAGATTTCAATTTTTTCTTAAGCTATAAAAATATTAGTATTTTTCGATTTTGATAACATCATGAATTTCCCAGTTTTTTAACTCAGTGGCGATTTAGTCGAGATAATTTGGATAAATTTAATGAAAAAATCGCAAGAAACAATAGTAATGACTCATTTTAAGCTAGAAAATAAATCAAAATCATTGATATTTTTCTTACCATTGTGATCATTCTCCACTTGGTAATTAATATATTATGCCACTCAGCAACTTTCAAAAAAAAATTAGTATGATATTGAATTTCTAACCATTCAAGTATTACGCCTCTAATTTTATCAAGGTGATGCTTCATACCCCTTACATTTTGGTACTGACGAGTGACCTCTCTCTACGAAGACGAATTCAGCTGACTTATTGTGAGGTACCCTGCAGCCAGCATAAAAGTGGCATCCGCTTGCTTCGAAATCTCTCTGCCATTTGATATTTAGTTCACAGGAAGGACGAAACGGTGAATGCGTCTGATTTACGAATACAGGGCGATCTAGCGGTCACGCTACGTTGCACTTGAACGAGCCGCCCTTCCGCGGAGGGCTGTTCCGGCGGAAATAAATGTTGAGAAATTTCATCTTCACTCAGATGGCCTACGTGGTGTGGCATCTAGCGGCCAGTAAGTATACTAGGAAAAAAAATAACCCCAATTGAGACAAAATCACGCGGGATGTGTCCATTGCATGAATTGGTTTTTATCTGAAAACGAAAATTAAAGAACTCTGTGTGACACAGCTCTTATTAATAAAATCAGATTTAGCAGAAATTCATTTCTAATGTTAGTGATTCTTTTATTTAGTGCGGTAGAATGGACGGCACTGGCAGGTCCCGGTTCCTGCATAGACATATGAGCAACAAACCGCTAAGTGCATAGTTTAGTTTTTGTTTTAGACGGTTTAGACTGGCAATGGTGAACTCTTACTAAACGAGGATTGGAAGCAGATCATTAAATACAATTTATAAGCGCGGTGAGTAAAATAACATATGTTGTTGAACAATATCATATTACGTTTTGAATTAATTTTATTACTTAAACGCTAACTGAAATAATTTAGGGTTTGATCTAATGTAAATTGGGTGGTTTCAGGCGTAACCTGTGGAAGCGATTTGTACACAGATGGAAAAGGTTGGTTTCTCCACATACACTCTTATTATACACGACCTAGGATAAAAAAGTAGTAATCAGTTTTAAGTTACTTTTTTAAGTTAAAACCTAGGAAAATAATAAGGTTTATGCGGAAGAAACAAGTCAAGTTTCTATCTCTGTTTAATCTAACGCTTTGAGTTTACTATATTTGCCCAATTTAGGCATGATGGCATCGTATTAACGATAAACATTTCAGTCCCTAATGATCTAACTGAACAATGGTGATATTTAGATAATAAATAGACAAAAATGATGATGTCTACGAAAATTAGAAGACCAAAGAGTAGGGAAGCGAATAGCTATCTTATTTTTTTTCTTATAGGATTTCATTTGGTAAATACCATGAACAGCTAAAAATCGTTTGTCCATATGATAATGAAGAACTCAGCGTGAAAAATTATATTAAAAAGGCAGCAATTACCCGAATTAGTTCCTGTTTTTTTGCTCTCAATATTACCGTTTTTTATTTTTAAAATTAATGCAACATTTCATCCATGGATAATAATCAGTACAAAGGCCAAAGAGGAAGTCGAGAGAGTCGTTTTGTTCCCTCAATCGATCGCTCTCCTCTGATTAGGAGTTTATACATTAGTCTTAATCTTTAGGCTCTGGAAGTTATTTTCCAAAAAAAGTTGTTGACATTATGTAAATTAAAAATATTATCATTAATTCGCCACAGATTGTAACTATTATTCTTAACAAGAGAATTATTTATGCACCGTCGATTTAGAGAACAAGAAAAATGAAATGAATCTGAAGTTTTTCTTAGTAATTTATCAATTTATTTATTTTCACATGGCGGGAATTTCCAATTTTATGACGGGAGTAGTCACTTTCAGTTGGGTCTAGCCTTGGAACTTAATCTCTGGCGTAAATCAAGGGTTGTAGGTCACTAGAGGTCCTTAAATAGCTTAGAGGTTGGTAAAATAAACTACCAAATGTAATAATTTAGTTCTACCATGGACCAGGGGTAGCTTACTAATTGGAGGCACTTGTCACTGATCGGGGTAAAAGTTGGAAGGGAAAGCAGTATTAAATAGAGATCTTGTTTTCCACACACCCTTTATTGGCGTTTTTTCATCAAAATGGACGAAAAATTTCAGTGAAAATAGGAAATTTAATATTACAAAATCCGTCCAGCTTTTCATCAGTACACAAGAAACTGCAATCCGCAGTAGAACAATGGGAAGAAATGTGAACAACTCCGTCAGTTAAAGGCCATTGCATTTTTTCTAAGTAAACCATTTACTTATTCGAGGAATTGTGTCATTTGATGAATAACGATATCAGTAGGTGATCATGTGTGGAGGAATGTTGCAGTAGTTCCTATTGTCTTTGTGCTTCGTGCATGTATATTAAAACATTCTAGGAGCGCCAGCAGCTGCTTCCAGGAGAGATGGAAAAATAGGAGACAGGAAGAAAGGCGTCACTGCGCGCTCCGTAATCTGCACAAAGAACAATCCACGGTGGCCAGACAGGTGAAAATTACCCGCTCATGACTTGAAAGTAGAAGAGAGAATCACCTCAGCACGACGATGTTGACTTCGCTTTTTACCCTCTTAATCTGTGACAAAGTCAATGAAGCATTGTCTGCGCCCGCCTTTGCATGACCTGTGGACCGACGCTCTTTTAATTTCACTCTTCCATGAACGAAGTCGCAGAATCCGTTCTATTCGGGAAAATGTCGGCATATCGGCAAGGTCTCGAAAATGCTCAATATCGTCTTTCATAATAATAATATGATATTCACTGAATTATCACATTTCTCAAGATAGTTTTCTTAATGTCCATCTTTATGTTCATTCATGTCTCCCACCATGACTAGGATATAGGTAGTTGAGTGGAAATGTGTGTGTCCGTCTTGATGTTGCGGCATGTTTATATGGTGATTTTTATTCTTATGGGGCCATTCCATAAGAACTCCCATCAACCACGACGCAACTTTTGAATCTTAGTTTCGAAAGACTAATTTAGGAAAAAATTGAAGAAAAGAGGAAAAGGTCGCAGAAACGACCATTTCAATAACCGCAGAGAATCAACTTTTGGCTCTATGAAATTGCTTTCAACTCTTCATAATTAATTGTAACACCACCCTTTACGTTAACAGTTTACCACCGATTACGTACTTATGCAGGATTATCAAGATGACAGGATATACTTTTTTTAAAGTTGGAGGTATACGCATTTTTCTTGGCGAACTGGCTGAGAAACATAGGTTAAGGTCTTATATGAGTTCTAACTTGAGTGAGACACACTTTTATCGGTGTTCTTAAATTTGTTTCATGGGAAAAAGTTCGACTGAAATTATTCGTCCAAGGAATTGAGAGAATTTTGAGCCACGTGCAGAAACGGCACATTTTATTGGGTACGTCAGTTATTCGGTCTTAATTATCTGATACCAAGGTCACTCATTTCTGTGCCAACTTAGGCTAAAAATCCATTACAGGAGAATTAGAAAGTATTGCTGTTCGCTTTTTCAAAAAGAAGTTAATGTACCCATATGTTCTAAGCTGAATCATTTTATCAGTTGATTTTGTCAGTTTTTTGTTAGACATAATTATATTCATGTTTGAAAATATACATCAGTTTTCGCACACGGAAAATTTAATTAATCTCAAGGTATTCCTTAGAGCTAGCAATCTGAATTGATATACTTGATACATGGGAGGAGAAGGAGGTCATTTTTCGGAGCCAGAGAAGATATTGATGGCATTAAGTCACATCTTTATGGCCACCTACCTCCAAAGTCACACCTTTCACAAAACCCCACTCATGCAAATTAATGACGATTAACGTTCCTGGTTTGGTTTCCCTTTTTTTCTAGCTCCCCCCTGCCAAGATTATCATTATTTGTCGAAGCTCTTCCTCGGAATTTAGGCAATGCTCATGGACAATATTTATCAGCGTAGTAAGCTTGATATTACTTTTTAGTTTAGTATCGGATGAGAATAAAGTCAGCCCAAGGACTTTATCCCTTAACTCCATTCTCAAATTATCCTCAGTTAAGCTGGCGTCATAATTAACAACATCGCCGCGGAAAGTTGGAAAAGAAGCCTATTGCACTAATTCTAAGCAACAAAAATATTGAAGAGCGAGGAAAGAGGTTTTTCTTTCACCAATATATCAAATGGAAATTGGCAAATACCAAGGAAATTTTGGTCATTTTTAGTTCTAGCAGACTTACTTCAACTATGATATGGTGCAGATATGGTCCTTACCGTGGAGAGAATAATGCGATCTCTCAGCGCTCTCCGACCTTAGGCGGAGTAAGTAGTGTATTACCCGCGCGTGCGCCCGTAGCCCCGTCAGCAGATCTTCAAGGTTCTGGAGTCGGTCAGTCAGGACGATGGAGATGTCTCCGCTGAAATGAGAAACCGCCCCATGAGAAAGTGGAGACGGCCACTGATTTGGAGCCAGTGGTGTCGGGAAGAGGGGAATATGTCTTAGAATATCAAAAACTCTCGTGCATCATACACTATAAAAAATATAAAAAGGTAATCTAATTAAGCTAATAGGTTCATACCCTTTTCATGAGAGTAATAAGCCTCTCTCTTTTTAATTATAAAAAACTTGTCACAAACTAAGAATCTAAGTGTTCAACAGTGTTTGTTCTAGCTACTGAATGCATAGGAATTTACAGGGAGGAGGCAAGCGTGTTGGATGAAGGAGACTGGCAAGATGTCTTCTTGATTTTTTCGGAAAATGGTAGTTATTTAAAACAAAGTATTGGGTAAAGCAAGTGGGTGTGCAAGTGCGAAGGAGCTTTCATGTTCCTTCCAGGAGTAGGATTAAGGCCATATCCGGGGATATTTTGGAGTACGTACAGAATGAAGAAAATTAATTATTAACAAACCGAGAATTCACTTTCGCGGGCAATATAAACTTGGGAGAAGATGCTACAAAATTTAACAATGCACAGAACGGAATCGACACAATCTCCCGGATTGAAAACTAGAAGAGTAAAATTTTTAAAATTCTTCTTGCCTCACAATGGCATACCAGTAGATATTGTTTCTTAACACTTCGTTTATGAGATAAACCGAGAATACCCTGTTCCCCTAACGAATGACTAAAATTTGAATATAGAGGGGGGAGGGGAGAGAGCAGGGATCGAATGTGAAGAGGCGAAAGTAGCTATTTCTTGGTACGTCTCAATTATCCGAGGGCGGATAAGAAACAAGACAGAGACGCAGATCATGCGAAAAAATTATGTCAAAGAGATAGGGGAGAGGGAGATCTGAAACAGATTCGCATGAGCTTGAAGAAGGGCTCGAGGAAGAAAAAGGATCCCCAAGTTTAATCGTCGGCGTGATATCCAGACCACATCTCCCCGATGCGGAGGAGCCGTAGTGGAGGAAGCGAGCGCGTCGGAGCGAGGCGTAAGGAGGGGAGGTCAAGAGGGGAGTAGTGTTACTTCCGGCGTCGTGAGGGAACGTGAGTAATGCTCGAAAACTGGGTTCAATACTTCGTCCTAACACAATGGGAGGGATATCCGAAATCTCCTTTACGCACGCGAAGGCTAGGAATCAAGTGAGAGTAGGCGTCACATGTTCGACAGGGTGTTGCTAATTAAAACTCTGTCCGTTGTGCCCTCAATGACCCTTTGAATTGAGTCATTATCATGGAGTGGAATACCTCAAAGAGCGAGTCGCTGGCAGTGAGCCTTGATCTTCTTTTTTTTCGCGAAATTTAAGGAAAGCGAGGGACCGTTGGGGCTGGAGGTAATATGTGGGTTATGGACCAGCGTGGTAGAGAAGGCTCTATAAACTCTCTCTCTCGTCCCGAAATTAAGAAAAGTTACCATCCATATATCAGCGCTTAGGTTGATTAATGGACGAGGGGCGAGTTCATTATTACTATTTTATTACAGGGTTCTTTGACTATTTATATGGTCAATTCACACCTCTTCAAGTCATAGAAAAAAACGCATCTAGACAAACACAACACCCACGCCCTGG
>WURS02013548.1:0-12261 GCA_011762765.2 Rhinocypha anisoptera | reverse complement strand
CTGTTCGGCATCCTAACTCTCTGATTTTATGTACGTGGTCTAATCTACCGTAGTATGTCGGTGCCAGTAGTATATTTTTGATCTCATCGTTGAAATGACCCTCCTGAAATCTGCCTAAAAGATTTAACCTGTGCTTCAACCTTCGCTCAGTTCTTCGCCGGTGTCGCAACAACTCCGATATCCCGCTCCTTGTACGCCTTATTAAGACTGCAATAAATGAAGAGCAAAAAAACGTCCGTCTTATCGATTCTTATTTCGCCAAACCACATCTTTTCGAGGGAGCCCGGCGATGCACCGCCAAACTAAGAGAAGGTCGCAATCTTGTGATGTTTCCCTGCCCAACATTGATGGATGATTCGATATTTTCAGGCAGAACTCTGTGGAAATCCAATTCTGAGAAATAAGATTAACGTACTAGGCATTTTTCCACTCCCTATTTGTTTCTGTGCTACTAAAAATCTTAGTGGAAAAATACTTGGTACGTTATTCTTATTTCTCCTTGATAGAAGAAATTTCTAGAGAATTTCACATCGAAGGAATTATCGGCAACAGATACATGCCGTCAACGGAAATGAACAAAGATCTGCGTCACCGTCTGACGCGCCTATTAGTGAAAGAGTTGCTTCAAATTCACGACGACGCACAGCAGGAAGTCATCGGAAGTGAACAAGGATGATATTTTAAGAGCCATGTTTCTCCCCAGGCGTAATTGCCAAAAAAATTTTTAATCAATTGCTTTGAGAACATAGCAGTAAGGACTTCTTACTTTTTGACAGGTGCGGAGGCATGGGACAAAATATATAAGAATTACACTTCGATAAATCATAACCTCTAATACATTTAAATAACAATGGTTGAAGATAATGATTAGTAAATTATTAGGGTAACTTAAAATAAACAACACTGTGTCATCTTCAGATGATAGTAATCAGCTTACGACAGTGTACATGCACTTTTCAAGGTGTTACGGGGTAGGTCCAGGGGTATTGGGTGGGGCGGTTGGAATGGGCAAAGAATGCTGGGGATGGAGGGAAGGAATGCTGGGTTCTCTGAGGGAAGGGGGTTGTGAAGGCACCTGTCGGTGATTCCAGAGCGTTTGGAAACGGTTACTTCCTAATATGTTACATTCTCTCAACAGAAGAATGTCTAAATAGACAATCTCACCATTGTCCCGGTGAATTATTTAAGGAAAGCAAAAAAGATGCCAAGTGCATATAACAGGAATTTTTTTTAAGTTCCGGGTTCCCATAGAAAAGTGTTAAAACTCCCAGAGGTGAAAAAACCCCTAAAAATGTTCGACTATACTTTCCAGAATGAGATCACATACATTGAGGACTTCGACTTAAAGACACACCGGAAAGCAAACGAGCAACTTGTCTGAAAAACTACATCGATCATCAATGGAGAATATAATATTTATGGTTTCAGTTTCACATAGAAATTAATATACTTTTTACCAAATATATTTATGAAATAAATTTCCCCTTTCCAGATTTCTCAGAAGTCTATAAGCTCAAATCAAAATTCATGAAGGCAACTAAGAGCAATGAGTGGAAGTTTATTCAGAAAGTAAGTAAAAATAAAAAATATTGAACCAAACTAAAAAAACTAAATTCAAAACCAGAAGGAAACTAAAAAAAGGCTTCATTATGAAAAATTTTCAAATAATCCTTCAATTTAAACAATAAATACATTTCCTAACATCCGCTGAGAATGCTCCATTTTTAAACGGGATCTTGGTTCACCTTTTACATGTCATTAACAAATGCAATTCCTGCATAGGTATAATCACTTCGATTGAATATTCTGCCAGTCACCAGTCAAACCTCGGATTAACCGTTATGACTAAAAAAGATTTCATTCCAACATAGGATTAATATGGCACCATTAATTTTTTGGACATCCAAATAAAACTAGAGTTGCCACTAATGAATTTTCTGAACAACTTTAATGAGAGCACGATTTTTTCAACCAGGATAAGGATTTCGGAGGAAATCGAACTGTATGAGAGGAAATGGGTAATGGAATGCGAAGATTATTAAATGAAATCTGTCGCAGGAAAAGGGGAACCCTCCAATTACGCCCACTACTCCCAGAAATATTTTAGCAGATACATAAAAAAACAGTCTTTCCGGTTTTCCTTATTCCCACTGCAACTCAATAAGTCATCGCAAATCATTCGCTTGTGCCACGGTATTCCCCGTCCTTTTCCCTCCCAAACCCAATGCAGAATGTGTACGCAGGTTAATTTCTCACGGCCTCATCTGGGCCAGAAATGCCTTGAAATAATTAGCAATTTTATTTTCAAATAACTCCTCAGTAATTATTCTTTCAAAAACGTAATGTAGACGTTATTGCTATAAAGCAAACGTTCAGGCAGACCTGAGCACTCTCTGCACTCGACGTTTCTAACTGGCTTTCAAGTATGTACATTTCTTCTGTGAAAATTTCAAGCCCCTTAACTCTACCAGTTAACTTTTTGCGATTACTAAATAACCATATAATTTTTTAAGCAAGAAAGTTACTCTTATGACTGTTGTACCTTAGGGTTATGTTCTTGGACCGTCCCTATTCTGATATACGTTAGTTATTTGTGTAATGTTAGTTTTATTGGCGATCTGATTTCTTTCGCTGATGGCAATGCACTATTTTACTCTATATATTACACCGATGAACTGAAATAGTAAATGCAGTGTAGCCCAACATTTGGGTCAAACATTTTGTATAAAAATATTAGTCTAGTGGACGACGGTAAAATTATGATGTAAGCTCCGAATTCTTTGGGACAACAACGATTGTGATGAAAACTTGGGATTAGGCCTGTTTTACTCTCCTCTTCAAAAGCTCCTAATGTGTGCTTTTTGTTTTTTGGGAGTGAAAACTACCCCTTTTGTTAAAAATTAAAAATAGCTTATTTAAGCGTTTTTCCCTTTAATATCATGTTTAAACATTAAAAATAATATTCTTTGAGGTTCAAAAATATAATTAATGATGTATTTCAATGTTCTATTCCTTTAAAAAAACCTCTTTATGATGAATTTTTAAAACAATAAGTATTAAAAATCTTGAAATTTTGTAATTGGGCAATTATTCTGAATAAAAATCCCGTCACGATTGATAATGTTATTTCGTATTTATTGCAACGTTTTAAAAACCACCCCTTTATGATGAAATTCATTTTTTTTAAGTTTTCAACACCTCGAAATTTTTTATTGGAGAATTTATACAATGTATCTAATATACGATATTTGTGTATGTAAAAGTATGTATGTAGATATAGTATGGACATTTGTGATATACGATAATGCTCCAAAATTGTCGAGAATACAGCATGCTCCGAAAATTAATAAAAAATATGCGATTGGTTATTTCACGATAACTTTTTTAATTTATAATATATCGTACAAAAGCTGATTTTACAAGTAATTTTAAGAGCTTTAAGGTCTGTAAATTGGTTTTTGAGATTTTTCTGGCCTAGGGAAGGTACATTTTGCACTCAAATACGAAATTCAATTGGTGATATCTCAATTAATTATCAACTTAGAAAAATAAAGAAAGGAAAATTTTTCTTGAAAATAAAATTACATTTTTGTATTTCAATATTTTTTTCGTATCTTTTTAGTTTTTTAATTATTTTGAAAAATTGAAATTTCAAAAATTGTTAAATGTTAAATCTAACTTTCAAATAAAACTAAGCATTATAAACCTCTGAAACTTACTGATGGTACTGTTACTACCTAAATAAAGTCAATTTTAAATGGATTCCACTTAATTGCAATTCTTGCGATTAAGCCATTGGTTTGATCCTGCGTTTTTCTCGAAAATACAAGGCAATCATTTCATTTTTGCCATAACTCCATAAGTTTTTATGCTATCGACTTTTTAAAAAACTTATTTTTAAGGTTTTTTTAAGTACTTTAAAAAAGACAATATATGTTTTTGTCTACAAATGCGTAGTTTTGCTGTTAGTTGATGTTTACAAATCAAATACAGTGTTCGGCGAACCAACAGTTTCCTTCAACGAGACATAACTCGGTTCGTATTACATTTATAGAAATAAAAAAAACTCAATCAATTTGTTATTTTATAAACTTCACTTATACTTTCTATGATTTTTTTGATAAAACGTACCGTTCACAAGTTATTTGTGAAAAATCGATCTAAAACATGGTTTTTTTTTTAGATGGAAACTCAACACTTTCATTTCCAAAAAATTCAAAAAATATTTATTTATTAAAAAAAATCATAGAACATTTTTTGCTTAGAATTCACCCCTTTATCAGTTTCTGCAGTTTTTTCTATTGTAATAATTTCCACCCCCGAGAAAGGGTTGCATTCCCCCTAGGGTAAAAGCATACATCGGCACTGTATCACTTTTGTTACTGGGCCTATTCCCTACTTACTGTCTAAATTTCACGACAATCGGCGTTGTTCCAAAGAATTTGGACCGAAAAACCTTCATTCACTGGACTATATGCCGCTTGGATAAACACTTCCCATGTAATCCTTGGTTGCATCTAATACATATAGTTTGGGATATTTTCTATTGTCCTTTATCACACTTCATGACTTTTCAAGAAGGGCCTGCCATTATGGGTTTCAGAAATGTGTATTAGCACTACAAAACACAGTAACACTGATAAAAAAATCACAGACGGTTCAAGCACAAGAGGTCCTCTGCTTAAGCTTCTGTACAACCTAATGAAAGAAGTCTTGACCACAAGGAGATGTGACAAGAAAAGGAACAACAAAAAACAAATTATAATAAAGCTTTCAGATGATAAAATTATGATGACTATGTAGTGAATGTTAGGCTATCAATTGCAGAAAGAGTGCATTATCTACTTCTGAGGAGGACAAAAATCATACTAAATAATGAGCTGATGACGGCAGATATGCCCCCAATTGCACTTTCCAGCCACAGCCTCAAGCTCCTCGTTTATTTCCAGGGACTACAGGGAACTCTCCGGACAATGGCACCAATCCCCAGTACAAAGGTACAGGTACAAGGGATTACAGGCCTTGGGGGAACTAACCATCAAAAACAAGGCCCCTGGAAGTCCATTTTCAACAAAAAACAATAACAAATGAACTGATGACATTATGCATCGACTGTTGGGTGATAACATTGTGATGATTATGTAGCAACTTGTGACCAAGTGTTTGCAGAGAAGGCTTATTCTATGGCCATGAAGGTCAAACATTTTTGTTTATATAAAGTACTAAAGTAAGTAAAAGAAATACTTTTTCAACATAAGTGATAAATATTTATAAAATATTCAATATAAAAGTAAAAATAACTCAATATAAACAATTTTACATGAGATTAAAGTTGGAATCCAAATAGAAAGCGAAAGCTGATATTCTGGCACTCGGAGCATCTAAGGATTAAAGCTACAAAGTATTTTGTGAATGGCTTCCTTACTCTTCAACTTGAAATATGTCATTGTTAGAAGAGTTGAATAGAAACAAAGATATATTTGAAAAGAATGAACACAACTTTTATATTTTGCAATATTTATAATGGGGAATCTTTCATCCATTTTAACAAATACTATAACTTTTAAATATTACCATTAATGAATAAGCAGCCTATCACTTTGTCACAGTGTTTCTGAAAAATTCTGATAACACTTTTCATTATTTGGATAAAAGTTTTTTTTCTGTGTTGTGAGCTACAGACAATAGGTGGGATCACTATAGTTCAAATAACGTTAGATTAACAACCTATGAAAATAAATAAAGGCATACACTAAGTTTTACCCTTGAGAAATAATTATTTTTTACATAACAGGACTTTGTAGTTAAACCGTCAAATTCTGTGCCAAAAATGTATTTCTCAGCCAATTCCATCTTGATGAAGTATGAATTGCATACTCTGTGTATCCTTAAATAGATAAGTTGTTTGTTAAATTGTTTTTTTGGACATAATATTGTGTTTTTCGCATGTTTCACAGGTGAAATGAGTTCCAGAAAAACATTCCTGTACTGAAACATACCAAATTGCAAATTTAAATCTTCTAAAACACTGGAGAAATATTTTTTGTACCAAAAAACCTAGAATGAAAAAGAAGTTGTTATCTCACCATAAAATAGAAATATATAACAAGGTTTACGATAATGGAGGTGTAAACTCTGTCCCATTAAAACCTGCGTTAAAGCAGGATTTTACTGCATGACATAACATAGACAGTGGTAACGTTTTATGAATAATACTGCTTGGAATACCTAGTCTAATATATTCTGTTTTGTTTACATCATAAATTTCTACTAATTAGAGCCTGTCACTAACAGTTTTTGTGAAATGTGATAGTTGTTGGATTAATGATTGGAAAAGGGTGGGATGAGACTTTTCTCATGCACCACAAAATTGTTTATCTCACAGCCATCAGCACGAGAGATGCCTTTCAATCAAAACTTATGGAGTGACTATTTGATTATGTGAAATTTACAACATGGAGTAGAGATAGTGAATGTATTTTAGACATTTATAAATCTTGTGCATTCTTGGTGAGAGTTGAGGGACGAATGCTATGATAAGAGGCAAATTCCACTTCCTACGGGCATAGACAACAGCATGATAATTCTAGAAGAGACGCAGAGGAGGGAATGCACTGGCCCTCACCTTGGGGATTCCCTGTCATCCCTACTTCATTGAAGGCAGGGATGTTGACTCAAATGATGTGCCCTTTAATGAGCTCCTTGTTGCTTGTACAATTAAAAGGATAAATAAACAATTGACGAGAAACCAAAGTGGGCCAAGAATTGACCTTTGAGATACACCAATTTCAACATTTAGGTGACCTTAGAATAGCCTGCAACATCTCATAAGCAGAGTGGTAAGTGTGGTGGGCAAAGTGGGATCTACTAACTTGAAAGGAGAGCCCCTACAAGAGGATTACCAATAATCCCCAGAATTTTCATTTGAACATGTAGATATTATGATTGACATTGTTAAATACATTTTTGAGAATAATCCCATGTAATATCTTACTCCTATGCAATACCAATAAAAATTATTTTGAGTTATCTAATACAAAATAAAATTATTGGTACTGACCTAAAACAGCATCACCAAGAAACTCCAACCTTTGATAGCACTCTGTGATGTAATTAGGATAGTAACTTGCATGTGTCAAAGCTTGCAGCAACAAACTTCTATTTTTAAAACGGTAATTGATGCACTTTTCAAGCTTATCAGGACTTAACAATAATGAATTAATGGCCTCTGAGCTAATAGTATTCTGCAAACCATTCCCACTGATCTAGAGAAAAATAAGAAATAAAAATAGAATGTCATGAACAGATTTAAGTACTAGTTATATATGGGCTTCTTAGTAAAGGAAATTTCTAATTATGTACATATATGGATTATTCCAATAGTATCACAACATAATTTCACAGCTACATCAGGATTTGGAATATCTACTTTTAAGTAACATGAAAATGTCATTAGATATCAACATTTGATACAAAAAGATGGTGTTATCTTATTAAATCCTTCAAATTTGCTTTGATACCTGGTCTTTAAATTGGTATATAAATAATAATATCAAAAAGCATGAGACACACTGTAAAAATAGGGAATTATTTTAATATAACTTCATTTTATTGCACTGCAAATTCTTTTCTAAGAATTGGAAAACATGATTAAAATGTTAAAGGATGATTAATGAATTAACATTTTTTTAAATATTTCCTGTAAAGATTATTTAGGATTTATGGAATATGGAGTTAAGCAACATTCAGGGAGGACTAAAAGTATTTTCACTTTTTAAAGTAATGAGTTACTGACCTGTATTTTAAAATTACTTCTACAGAAAACAACAACATTAATCATGTAAGAACCTTGAAAAATATGGTGAAAGGGCACTGGTAAAACTATGGCAAGCTGACCAAATCATTAGTCCATTTGTAATGGCTTTCAAAGATCAAACGAAGCCTTGGACTCAGGCACAAGGATATTAGCAGTCAATGTACACGATTGGTGAAGGTTATGTAGAGGATTTGGAATTGTAACACTAAACATTCTGACATTAATTGGAAAAATTGCTGAATTAATTGATGTTGTAAGGGGGAAAAACTCAATATTTTTTACCTTGGTGAAACAAAAGGGTGACAGAAGGAAAGACCTGAGAGCAGTTTAACATGGAAATAATGAAAAATAACTAGTAATTGATTGAAGGGTAATCTGCTGGTTAAGGTAGGTTTTTGATGAGTCTCAGGTTAGGTTTTCTCCCTACATCTTAACTTAATCCCTCTTCAAATCTGTATACCTCCCTCCACCTATCATTCTATCCAAAATTGCTATTCTCTTCCTACCCCTACCTCTTCCAACATTCTACCATCCATCACAGCTTTCAGCAACCCATTTCCCCTGAGCCCCGCCCCCTTCCATCCACCTTACCTGTCTTATTAATTAAATTAATGAAATTGCCTATCCTCTCTGACCATTCTTAGCACTTTTTCGTTAGTTTTCCTCTCTGTCCACTTCACCTTCTTCATTCTTCGCCAAACCCACATTTCAAAAGCCTCCAATCTATGCTCATTATCTTTCCTCATGGACCAGGTTTCGGATTCATATAATGTGCTATGCTCCATCTTAGGGTTTTCACTATTCTTCAAGTCTTTGCTTAAGGTGCAAATTCATCATCTAATATCCTGGTCACCAACTTGTATGCCTAATTCCAGTTTCCCATGCCTCTATTACCATCTCCTCTGAGTACAAGTTAAAAAGATGATGATAGCTGATACCCCTGTCTTACTACCATGCCTGTTTCCTCCCTTACTTGTGCACCCTTAGCAATATAAAGGTTTACAAGGAGATGCCTATCCTTCCAATCCATTCTGATTTTTTGCCACACTTCCATTAGTTTAGGGTACTCAATACTTTATCAAATGTTTTCTCAAAATTTACAAAATAGGTGAAAACATCCTGATTATGCTCAATATTCTATTTGATCAATGTCCTCATTACAGCTATCACATCATGAGTTCCTCTGCCTCTTCTAAAATGGAACTGATCTTCACCTAGGTATTCTTCCACCCTTCTCTCCAGTTTTTTACTGATGTTTCTTAGAACTAACTTTGCTGCAGGCGGGATCAAACTGTTCTATAGCTCTCACATTTGCTGCTTTCTTTTTCTTTGCTAATGGAATTGATACAGACCTAACAAAATCTTCTAGCAAATTCCCTCTTTGTACATAAATAGCTCTAATAGCTCATACAAGTTCTTCATTCCTACCTTTCCTAAGCCCTCCAGCAATTCTGCTGGTATATTATCAACCCCCACTGCCTTGTTCCCCTTCATGTCCTGCAGGGCTCTCTGAATTTCACTATCTACATAATATCTCTGGTCCTAAAATATCCCATTCTCTTTCTAAATCTAAGTTCAAGGGTTTATTTTTCTTTTGTTAATAGGTATAACAAAAAACTTTGCTGTTCCACAAAAAATTTATTTTTTACCTAGACTATTTTTGACAGAGTCATCTTCTGGCCGCCAGAAGATGACACTCTGTCCAAATCTGTCACGATAAAAAATATTTTTTTTTCTGTGGGATGGCAAAGCTTTTTGCTAATCCTAATATCATCATGAAAGAGTTTCACCAAGTGACGCATGCGATGATCACTTACATTTTCCTTATCATAAGACTCCTCCATTATTCCTTCCATCTTTTTCAAATATCTTCCTGTTCTATTAGCATCTAGCCAAACTTATCTCGTATAGTAGGGATCTTGTTTCCTGTTCCATTTCCATTAAGGCTTTTAATTTCTGATATAGTAAGACCATCTCTCCCTGCTTCTCTAACTTTTCTTTGCACTCGCACTGTTCTTTCCACCAAGCCTCCTTTGCCTTATTAGTCTCTCACCTCAATTTATTATTTATCTCTTGGCATTTAAGCATGTGCCCACCAATGAAGCTACTCAGGTGATCCAGAAATGGCTTCCTTTTATGGTGCATAAAAAAGGAGCCCCAGGATTTTTTTGTTTGCTTCTAGAGTGACTCATTATAGAATGGACCTCTAAAAAACAAACGTCCAAATAATCAATTGGCAAAATTTCAGTCCCCTGGATGACCTATAAGTCATCTTTAGTACAATTTGATGGACCCTATTCATTCAGTAAACATTCAGTAAACCATGGTAAGAACTATAATGGACATATATAATATTAAACAATAGACACTCAAACAAATAATCATGTAAGTGCATTTTTGTTTGTCCTCTTCTATAACATAATAGCAAAAAGTGGGGTGATTTATAAAACAAAAAAATTCTTGAAGGAGTCAATGGTCAAAGTTTGGGGACACAGATTAAGCAAAGGTTTTTCCTACTCACCCTCGTTGAGTTGAATCCTTTGATTATTTCTGAAAATTGGCCAATGGACTTGGCATTTTTCTGAGGATTTGGACCCCAGTCTACACATCCTCCAACAATGCCATAGCAAGTTTGATCCTTGATCGTTCCTTTTTTTCCCAGTTCCACAGCCTCCTTCCCAACTAAGTCCTCCCATGTTCCTGCAGGTCCATCTCTCCCATAGGGGAATACTCCAAACCAACCCAGCAAGCGAAGGGCTGCTGCACCTCCACCATTTTTGAGCCACGCCCCAATTAGAGCCTCTATACAGTCGGCCACAGATTTGTCTGGGACACTTTGTGTGCCTAAGAGAGCCTCCAGTGTAGTTGAGGTGCTTGCTATAGTATTATTTGTTTGACTCTCATTCAAGGCATCTAAGATATCTATCTGAGTTTCTCGCGAGAGACGTCCTGAACGACTTTCACTTTCTGGAATAGTCAGCTAAAAGAAAGAAGAAAATTTGTGCCTACTGATTATCATTTCCCAAGTTTTTCTCAATCTCAGGATTCTGGGACTCAAATGATCCACATCCTGAGTCCCAGGTATTTCCTGAAATTCATTCATTATAAACATTAAAACACATTAATAAGAGATTAATAACATAAATATTTATTAGGTGAAAACTTCTCAGGTTTATCACTGGCTCACGTTTTTCAAAATGTCTTCTGATGTTTCAATGAGTTACTTTCTCATTGTCCTCGGGAATCCAAATGCCAATAAATAATTATATTTCTTACTAATCAAATTATTGTAACATCAAAACAAATATATGTAAGTTATCAAAAATCTAAGTCATTTACCTTGTGATACTATGTATCAATTTCATCCGTCGTTGTTTGTGCTAAAACACTCATCCATCAGCTTGAGTTTTAAATCGATTTAAAATGTTATTCATAGTAAATTAAATTTTAATCTTGGTAAACCTAAAGATAATATATTCATTTGCTTATTTTTACCTTTGAAATTGGAGTACTCTTTATTAATTTAGTATTTTATGTAAAAGAAAGAAAGTAATTGTATGTTTCCCATTCATCCTGAGACAATTTCACAGTGAGGAGTCATATAAAATAACACCACTCTTCAAGTCTGTAGATTATCCACTAATTTTTCTCTAATCTTTCATAAGAACTGACTTCAGTTGCATTTTCATCCCAATCTTATCTCACGCAATCTGATATATTATATGAAATGAAATCCTTGTAGAAATGTTTGAGGAGTATTTATCATTTATTTTTTCTGCTCCATATCAGCTACTTGGTTCTTTGGTAGACCCTTGGCACTACTTTGTCAGCTATTCTCTCGAGTGTAATTCAAAAGTAGTATGATATATTGCAATCTTATAATTTTTCATTATACAGTAGAATCTCGATTTTACGTATATCGATTTTACGAAATATTTGATTTTACGCAACTGATGAAGCAGTCCCGATTGTCCCTCTATGTATTCTTATGGAGTTATTATTTGATACTATGTAAAATCGATATAACAATGTAGGGAAATGCCTTTCTGGTCCCCTGTGGAAGTAGCCTTTCGTTTTTATGAAACAAAAATGACGAACTTAATGACACGACAACAAAATCGGGAATATTCTCATCGATTAAAGTAATTCCATATACTAATGCGCAATCCAACAGTAGCAAATTATTGCATGGATTCTTATTTCATTACCATTTTTCTCTCACATGGCTATTTCATCACTTTGTTCCGTCATGGGTTCCATGCGTCTTCTTGTTTGCTACTTCTACTACCATGCTACTGAATGATATGCTGACTAATCAGAACACAACATACTGCCTGGATTAAGATATTGACTCTAAGACCCCAACATTTGTTCCATGTGGGAATATTTTCAGTCGCCTGCAAGCAAGCTGTGTCATCACACTAGCGTGCATTGTTGAATGGGAT
>WURS02013538.1:0-12262 GCA_011762765.2 Rhinocypha anisoptera | reverse complement strand
GTTGGGTTGGGTTGGGTTGGTTTGGGTTGGGTTAGGTTGGGTTGGTTTGGGTTGGGTTGTGATTAGGTTGGGTTGGGGTGCGTTGGGTTGTGATTAGGTTGGGTTTTGTTGGGTTGGCCTCACGACAATCGATCGCCAACGGTCTCTCATTTCCGGCGATGTGATTATCCGACCAAAACGGCTACATTGGCCCAAATGAGACCGACCGCTTTTTGTTTCCATAGTGCGCAGCTGAAAGGGATTTAATCACAGCGAAAAATTGCCCGACACTCACGGCCGCATTTCTCCAACACCGCCCACCATGTCCCATCCTCCCTCCCCCCCCTCCCTTTCGTAAAGCGTCGCTCGCCGTCCGGCCACCAACACCGATTGTTCCACCTTCCCTCATCTTCTCAATGTCCCCGCTTATCGCTTCACGTTCTCTGTTTTCGGATTGGAACTTTCATTCCAGCGCGGCCCCCTCCCATCGTTAGAACGTCCCAATTTATGTGCTGGAATGTATCCAAGGGGCGTCGGACCCACAAAAAGAGTGCACGTCGATATTACCCCGTCAGACATTCTATCACAATTTTAGCATGTAAAACCTGACAAAATAAATCCGTTGAGAAATTCATGTTGATAGGTCGGGGGAAAAAAAATGTTTGCTTCCCTTCCTTGTTTAGCGATCAGGAGGAATTTTAAATCGAAATCACAGTTCGTGTAATGTGTACCTATAAACTGAACTGATCACTTTTATACCGCTCTTAAATAAACGCGCTTTGTGAATGCTGCTTACAAATGTTTCATTCAAATACTCCCTCTTGATTTATGTTTTAAATTTAATGTTAGTTTTCAGTGATAATTAGTATCTTATACTAATTTCGTATGTTTTACACGTATTTAAAAAAGAAAAACATTTACCATTAGTCAGAGAGGTTTATTCTTTACAATATTATTGTAATGAATTTTGATCTCACGATTATAATGAATATTGATGGTAATTTAAGGTATTTAAAAATATTCACATGAGCTATTATTTTGCCAAGTTGGACAGTAGCTACTTATTTTTAAAAATAATTCACACACTGAAGATTTGCCATTACTGTGATATTTACACTATTGAAGCCCAACGAACATATTAAGTAGAAATATTGCAACTCATTCTTTTATAAATATTTTATTGATTAGAATGATAAGTTTCAATGAAATTGTTGTGTAAGGATTATATAAAATATCAGCCTGAATACATGAAGTGCATAAAACCTTTTATTTGTGAAAAAAATACCACTTCGCATTTTAAACCAGTCGTAGCATCAATTGAAGTTAAATGTTTTCGTAAATACATTTTATAATAAAATTTATTTTCTGATTCATTTAACTATGTGAAAAAATTAAATATATGATAAGACTGATGGGTATTTTAAGTGGTTTTGGTTGTGACAATCTAATATTTGTCTTGGTATATCGATACAAAACATTCACTCCCGGAGATCCCTTCTGAAAGTTTGAATTAAAATAAATGTAAAGGTCAAAAATCTAAATGGAAAAAGTAAGGGAGGCCTAGACCACGAAAATAGAGGAAGTTTATATTTACCGAGATCAAAGAACACGTTTCCGCTTCTTCTTCCTATAGGGATTCTAGCGTATACATTTCCTTGTATTCATTTCCCTCTGTCACGACTTTTTACCCCCGTTGTAAAAGTTCCACTTGTCCATAAACGTTAAAATGGAATAAAAAATATTGCACCGGTATTCTTGAGCCTTTTATGTAAAAATATTTCTCTGTAGAAAGAGGAATATCGTAACAAGAACACCAAAGTACCCGGATGGGGGGGAACACGAGGAGAAGAATTCCGACATATATGGGAAAATGTGGTGAGAGCAGAGTATTGCGTTCATTTCCAGCAAGGAATTGTTTGTGGTTCATGAAAAGTCTCTCGCTCAAAGCAGCAGATTGTTCATCTCCTGTTAGGTGTGCGGCACCATAAAGATTTTAAAGTTAAATAAAGATGATTTACTTTTTTCGGTAAAAGAGCGCAGTTTTGGGTAATGTTTTCTAAATACGTTATATTTAAGTATTGTATTTGAGCCAATTTGCTTATAGCTATTGTAGTCTGACAGCGTTTATAGAGTAGAGTATTATGGCTTCCACAGTAATTTGAGAGATAGTTGATGCCGAGACTTTTTGGAATTCCATTATGATGACATGAAGCGGAATAGAATTTGAGTGCAAAGTATAATCCATTACCTCTCGTCTCCAGTAAGTTGAGAAAAGGTTTGCTTTCCGTTTCAAATATTAATTATAGCTACAAACACCTCAATTACATTTTTTCCCTAGATATCACTACCATTTTATATTAGTAGCCATCAATTACATTTTGAAAATGCATTCTACATACTAAATCGAATATCCGGAAATACCTATATTAATGGTAATGTAAAAGTACCACTTCTGTTATCAGTTCAATTTATTTTCTATTATTGATACAAGATTAATATTTCTCTGACTATGTTATTTTTAAGAAAAGCTTATGCCAGGAGAAAAAATCAACTTACGAGTGTGCATTACACCCCTTAACATTTTTATCAGAAAACAGTTCGGAGAATTTAGGACAAGTCCTACGGAGGCTGATGCCTTGTACGTATTTAATTTCATATATCTATCCGGTAGACATTACAATTATTCCACAATTATCTAATGAATAGACACACATGACATTCACATTCATTCGCCAAGAATCTTCATTTTCGAAATCCACCTTATATTTTTTTATTCTTGCTACTACACTATCCAATTTCTTCGCCTCGGGTAATTGCGAAATAGAATCAAGTAGCGTACTTTCCACCTGAAAAGCCAACGATTTTCCCTCTTCAAGGATAACAAGGAAAGCGACGTCTCTTCAGGCCCACCGTCGTTTCCAAATAATTGTCGACACAAAGCTTTTTCTCCCTCGATCCCCCTCCCGTTTGTGACCCTTGGGGAGTTCATTCATCTCCTCCCTCCCCCCCCCCTCACTCAGTTTTGTCCTATAGTTCCATCCTCGTCTCAACCCTAATTTTGTCAATTTCAACAGTTTAAACTTTCCCTTTCATATTGCATCCCGACTAGCGCCCCAAAACCTCCGGCATCCCGGGCTCAGTTTTCCATCTGCATCGCCAAGTGGGTTTTCTTCACCTTGCCCTTCAGCCTAAAAAATATCAGCGCGAATCACCGACGAAAAGAGGATCCCACCCAGATGCCAGGGGTAACAAGGCGGCGGAGTTGCGGCCAGCCAATTTCACGCGCTGCCGCAAGGGTGCGTGCGGCGTGGGGCAGGGCGGTGGATCGTCTAAAACATCGTGAGGGTTGAGGTCGGTCGTATGAACCGAGATGTAAAATGAAGGGAAAATTTCCTGAATAAAATATGAATATATATAGACTATTAGCTACCACAGGGGTGGAGAAGGGAAAACAAAACAAATAAAGAAATATTTCTTTTGTGTTTTTTCCTCACCACCCCTTTGGCAGCTAATAGTCTATCATGCTTCTATGAGTTTACTTATGAATATATACATATATATATATATATATATGTGTGTGTGTGTGTGTGTGTGTGTATATATATATATATATGGGGGCGGTAGTAGCCTAGTGGTAGCATGCTGGACTGGACTAGCGTCGCCGGTTCGAGCCTCGGTGACGACGAAAATTTTCTCGTCTTGAAACTGCACCAATTTTCGGGAAAAGTACCTATAACTTCAATACACACAAATTCTGGTGGAAGGCAGCAGTTTCACCAGTAGGCACTGATGGCGCAGATCAAGAGAGGATCGGCACGGCATCAACGGCCATTTCTGCGGGTGAGAGTGAAGTTTACGGAATCGGTCGTAGTACTGCGATGTGGAAGGCGAAGGGAAACTAACATTAAATATTTCCCTAGAAAATACAGCCCTGCATTGGACTGCAGTCAACTAATCTTCGGATTGACGTACTGATGATGATACATATATATATATATATATGCACTTGAAAAATCTTGGTGGCGGCAAAGTGCATTTCACATATATAACAAATATAGTGGAGAACAGAGACACAAATAAAAGAACACTTACAGGAATTAGTTAGTACGCTTCGGCGGGTGGACCGCCTTCTTCAACGGCGTAGAGAGTAATGGTACTGGTACTCTCTACGCCGTTGAAGAAGGCGGGCCACCCGCCGCCACTAATTCCTGTGAGTATTATTTTATTTGTGTCTCTTTTTTCACTATATTTGTTATATATTTATGCATATATTTAGATATTTATTTATACATTCACTATTTTTTCCTCCTTTCAATTCCTCCCCCCTAATTTTCATTTTTAGTGGAGGTAATCCGTTGCCCTTTTACGTCTTTCATCGGGGTTATAGGAATCTCGGCGGCCTACGAAAGGTCGACCTTTATACTTTCCGGAGCGAAAAAAAATACGTCGATGGATAAGTTTAAAAAGAAAAAAAACCAAAGCATTTTACGCACCGTTTGGAGCTTCGGGGGAGGGGGGGATATCGAAGAGTAGGAGCGGGGGATTATCCCGGACGATTCCTCTCGAGAGGAAACGAAACTGTCGCTGAAATTTATGGGTGCGTCGTATGTTACGCACGCGGAGCGAGTGCTGACAGGAGGAAACCCTAGAAAAGATAATCCTGGATAATAATCCTGGAAAGAGCGCGATGAGACGTATGGAACACGGAATCGTTCGACCAGCAGAATATGGATTTGGGAGAGAAAAAGCCAAGTTTTCTTCGGTGCTTAAAAATAGAACCTTTGGCCCTGTATCTTTATTGGCGTCAGTCCTCTCTCTCTCTTTCTGAATCATGATTCGGGTCAAAGGCCAAGCCGTTGGAATTATCGTAGTATTTTTGTTTAGAGCGTGCGTCGACGACTATGATCATTTAGCGCCTCTTATAAAAGAAAGTAGAGAAAAAGCTCATTGGGAAAAACGCGATATACATTCCCAAGGCGGTACTCGAACCCTCTTCGGGGCATAAGAATAAAATCTTTTGCCCTGTACCTTTCTTGTCGTCAGCCTTCTCTCTGAATCGTGATTCAGGTCCAGCAGTTGGAAAGTCGTAGTAATAGTATTTTTGGTAAGACGGCTAAGAACATTCAGCACCTCTTATAAAAGGCAAGATGGAAAAACCTATTAGACAAACACAATATTCATGCCAAAGATGGGACTCGAAATCGTTACCTTTGAGTAACCGGCGGGCACGCTAACCCCGGGTTAACCCGGCCGACTTGCAACATTGTATTTAATGGTCCAACAAGAATATTTTAATCTCCCGTGCTAAGGATAATGCTTTCTTGAGGAGGAAAAAAGTGAGATCCCTTAAATATTATGAATTTAATGTGTTCAGGCTTATTCAGACAGGCATGTGTTCAGGCAGAAGTCGTTAACATCCGAAACATAGGAAGAACGAAGTACTTTTCCACAGGCTTCAGCGGCTGTACGCTGTATTTCACCGTGATACCAGCTGATGATGTCGTATCACGACTAAATTCGTCGTGCGAATAATAGATCCTGTGGAAAATTACATTGTTCTTCCTCTATCATAGACTATAAAATAATATTAAGAAGTACATTTGTTGGTCCATTTTACTCAACAGATTGAATTTTTCATGAAAATTAGTAAAAAAATCGTGTTTCGGGGTAGTTGTAATAACCACGGGTCTTGATTATTTTCTACTCAAAATGCCGAAAAATTATTGTTTACCACCATAATATTGCTTTCATAAAACCTTATGTCTTAATTGCAGATTTTTTATAACCAAATTTCATTCTAACACCTGACGATTTCAATACAGGGCAATCATAGATTCTTATTTGTTTTATTTGTCGGCTAAATTTAAATTTTATATTATATTTTTATCTTAATGTGCAATTTATAACCGACAGTAGACAACATTAAATTTCCGTACAATAAATTATGAGAGTAAAGAATTAATGATCACTCAATTCTCAGTGATCAATCAATGATCAATCTCACTCAATGATCAATCAATGAATAGTCCTTATTAACAGACGGCAAAATAATGGCCAACAAAGTTTTCCACGAAAGAAAACCTGTCACCTTTTAGGGCCCCCTCGAAATAGGTTAATGTAATATAATATTTTACGAAATATATACCTTTAAATATACGTATGAGTTTCAACAACCGTACAATAATGTCTAAGGATGAGTAATCACTTTCTAGTATATTATATAACATACTCGACATTATGTTAGAAAAAAGTACTGATTTTTTCCACGAATTACAACTACTTTTCAATTTCTTTGCTGTTTTATTTCTTAATACATACGGCAGATAACAGCCACATACGTAGTTCTCTCCCAAGACGTCCTTCTCATTCTTTTCCACGTAATCAAATTTCTTACACCTGGTTTCCTTTAGACACCCTCGAGAGAATCTTTCATCCGGTTAAAAGGTTCTCTGTCCCTCCTAGTAGCCTTTTACCTCTTCCCGCTAGCATTTTCCTCCGCAACACCTCCGATACCACAATTCTGTTATTTTTATGCGGATACGAGGAAAGCCTTCAGTTTCTTTGTGGAAAAATATGCTAAGAATGAGCATAGTAAACAGCAGATGATCTTAAACCCTTCTAAAAATTCCTTGGGTAGTTCCTAAAACTGACTCCTGAGGTTTATTCAACTCATTGACAACCCACTACGCTATTGAAAAATCATCTAAAATACATTGGACCGAATAACGCTTAACTTCAATTATGGATCAATTCATGTACATCGGAAAAGGGTTAGGGGAAAAATACATTTTCCCCCGCCACACGTCCTTGCAGCGGCTTTCAGGGTAATGCTTAGAAGTAAAAGTAGATTTGTTAATAGCCTGTGGTATTCAATATGCTCATCTGGTATGATTGAAATTAAAATAAACATAGAACACCGGTCGCGATACAACAAACTGAACACTGAATTATAAAGGATCTCGTGCTTTCCCGGCGTATTTTGTTAACTAATTCCTCTCGGGTCTTTAACCGGTTAAGTGTGGTATGAGGCGCCAAAGTTTCAACAGCCGACTCAACCCTGATGACGATGGCCAAGTCGGTCGTTGAAACGTTGGTGCCTTATACCATACTTACCCAGTTGAAGACCCGAGGGGAATTCATGAACTCTGAATTAGAGGTTCATTAAAGTTGCAAGGCCTCCAATTTTTTTCTCCGGACTGGAAACAGATAGAAATATGCCGTTTGTTTTAAAATGAGCGAGCACTCTTTGTCAATGCGTGACGTACCAAAACAATCTCAGCCTCGCACACCGACAACGCACAGCAATTTTCCAGTGGTCAAAATAGACTCCTAAAGAAGCCTTCACCGCGGCCATAGAATCCTGGCGTCGACGTTGCGAAAAATGTGTACGGCTGTAGGGAGTTTACGTCGAGAAGTAACACAAGTTGCATTATTATTTTTAAGGTGATTAATTAGCTAGAAAAAATCGGAGGTCTTATAACTTGAATGCACCTCGTACTTTAATTACAAGTAACTAAAAACGAGTTGCTAAATGTAGCCAATTCAAAATGTTTTAAAAAGGATTTTCATCGAATTAAATAAAACTTCCATTCCCAATACATTCGTTTTAATGAGTAAAACTTCGCTTAAAAGATGGCGAAACTTGAAGGCAACATTGAAAAGCAAAGTAGAAAGCTAAATTCGTTCTTCTTTTTCATGCGTGGTACCTATCGTAATTTTCATTCCGCCTTTCTTCCTCGTGCTGTAACCTTCGAGAGTCCTCTCACTCGTTGGTTAAAACACCACGTTCAGCGTCCTGGAACATATTTGTGAAGCCATGAATATTACAATCTCTTTCACAACGAGCTCCTTTCTTGAAGGGGAACACATTTATTAAATGAGTTAAGGAACTAGGGAGAGCTGAGGGGGAGAGCAGAGGAGCGAACAACCAGGATAGAAAAATTTAGACAAAACCTGTCTAGGGACAGATTCACCAGTGGTGATCATCTTTATTCGGTTTTTTCTCATCAATTACCGCTATCTCCAATCTCTTACAGACTTCTTAATTTCTTTTGATAATAGGAAAAAACAAACTAAAACATTAACTGAAAATAAATATAAGATCAAAAGTAAAAGACTATCTTACGGTAGCAGAAGAGGATTAGAGTTGTTTCAAAATAAAAATTAATACTCTCTAATTTCTTATCAAGTCCGACGATAATTTGATTTAGCAACAGAAAATTAAAATTCGGGAAAGGAAGCAGTAGCAGGATAAGACGAAACTTGTCTGCAAAATGTAGAATTGGAGGAAATGATAAGCGAGAAATGAGGAAGGCGTATGTAGAGAAATGGGATAGCTGGAGTGTTGGAATGGAGATGGGAAGATAAATAGGGTAAGAGGCAAGACCTTTGATGAGAGAGAAGGAAAATTCTTAAGTTGGGAGACATATTGCACACATGTGGTGTCGGGTCTACGCAGCTGACTGCGCTGTTATGATCCCTCCATCCTTAAAGTTTGAAACCCTCCTCTCTTCGAAGTTCTATCTCGTTCATAAAGTTCATTGGTTGAAGTCGTAAGTTTCCCATTCATAATTAATTGTGGAATTTTCCCAAAAAAGTTTTGATTAAGCTTTCGTTTTGCAATCAAAAATCAAACAGTTTTATTTGGTCGCCTTTATTGGCTGGTTGTTTTAATGAGTGGGAACTTTTTTCCGGCTTTGCCTTGTGGAACTGCTTCATAACTCCAAGATAAAAAACGCTTTGACTTTCTACATACAAAAATTTAACGACTTAAAGGGGTTTAAATTATTTTATATGGAAATACTAAGTATTTTGTTCCTTGGAGTGTTTTATTGAGGTTTTTCCGAATGTCATGATGAAAATTTAGACACGGAATAATATTTAGCACCAGGTCTTGCGTAATATTTTTTTAAATAGTCGACCAGCAAGATGTGTAGTTCTCGAACCTATAAATATTTATACAAACTATTTAGTGCTAAATTAATTGCCCTCTAATCGCATAGATTCAAGCTGGATATGGTGGAAGTCTAACATTTTAATAAGGGTTTGGCAATTATCCAATGTTAAAAATATACATTATTTTTATGTGTTAATATGTCATCATCAGGTCTACAAAAAGATTGATTTAATGATGATGCAGTGGAAAATTACCATCACCTCATCATTAAAAATGGATTGCCCTTGACTACTCAAACCCACTCGTCTACTTTATTTACAAAGTAATCGAGAGAAACCCAGAAACCCTGATATGTCATCATTTTGCATCGCTGTGGAAGTAGAATTTGCCAATATGGTCACCGTTGCCTCACAGAGCGTGCGAGCCATCTGAGAGAGACATACTCTTTGAGCTCCCATTCAAGTCGATATTTTAATCAAAGTCCCTCGTTTCACCCGCAAAAAAACATTATCCAACATAAGAAGGGAAGTCAGGCTTATTACTTTTCTGAATTCCTTGTTTCTAATTCCAGAAAAAGGGAATAAAATATTGGAAAGATATGGAATATGGAATAAACAAGTATGAGTAGATTACTAATTATGAGTAGATTCCTAAATTCACGCCTGAAACTATAGACTTTGCCAGTTAAAGACGATAAACATGCCTCCTAGTACTAAAGGGATTTTGTATGTTTACTTTCTGTCCAAAAGCATGGAGTTCTTGAGTATGAATCAATGGGATTTAATAACTCAGGTGGAATGCTGAAGATGTATTAGGGAGACTGGAGATGACAGATGGAGGGAGGAAGAGAAAAATAAAACAGGAGATGGGAAGGAAGGAACAAGGGGGACTGGACGAGCAAGCATCGAGACAGGATGGAGCATGTACTTGGAAGTTGGGATACGATAAAAATATGGAGTGAATTGGAAAGCAAATGGTGAATAAACTAGCACAGCATATTGGTTATAAACCTGTGGAAGTTCTGTATATGTATTTACTAAGTTGAAGAAGAGATAATTATTCGTAGTCATATAGTCCCTGTGAAAACGTATTGTGAGAGGTAACAAAATCATTCAGCATATTAGTATAAAAATAATAAACACGCATAGACGTGAAGTAAAGTTTGTGTTGAAATATAATTTTCTTTCCTCGTGAACAGAATAAAAGATCTCTCTAAAAAAATGCTCAATTTTCATGCAAGAAAGTGTCTGTTCTTTTTATTCCTTTGAATTTATGATAATATATACGTGTTTCCACTTATCTCTGAGAACACGTATAGTGACTAATTATTGATTGCGGCGATCTACAGTTGCAAGAGTTAAAAATCTTTATAGTTCATTAAAAGGGAACTGTTTCTTAACCTTCTAGGAACCGGAAGCCTTTTCGAAATTTACGTCAATAACTATAGAGAAATTAACATTATAGAAAATAATGTAGGAGAGAAATACTACAAAAAGGAATAAACACAAATAAGGGAACAAAGGATAACGTCTTCATCGAACAAATTCGAATTGAGTCTAAATATAGGGATGCTAAAATCTCTCATTACTTCCGAAGCCACTGTTATGTTTTTACATTATTTTCATACTATACTTAAAATCACGTGATGTAAGTCCTTTTCTGAACAGGTATTTTGACAAATCATGTAACATATCAGTAAATATAACCAATAGCCACTACTGAATTTACCAGCTTCAATGGGAGACCCAGTTGTCTAGATATACGATGGTGGTTAATTAAGTACCCGTGTTTGACGACAAATAGCTTTGTTAAGGTAAGTTACTGATACCTTCGTATTCTGCCATTTTTAAACGACGTCATAAATAATTTAACACTGATTCAAAAGGTAGTTTTTATTTAACAGCCATAGTACTTAGCAGTGTAACGTGGTTTTCGCTAAATTGGCGAAAGTGCAGTATTGTCCAGTGAATCGCTTTTTGGTTTTGGATGGGAAAATATATGAGAAGATAAAAGCAAAATTGGATGCTGTTTATGGGGACCCTTCGCCATTAATAGCACTAATTAGATGTTGGTTCAACGAATGTAAACTTGGTCGAACATCCGTTTTTTATGAAGATCGCCCGGGATGCCCTGCAGGTGTGGTTACGGAGGAAACCATTGGAAAAGACCACGACATATTTCTCACTGATCGTCGAACGAATTTGTGCGAAGTAGCATAGGCCATAGGTCTGTCGGCGGGGACGGCAAATGATATTTGACATGATAAGTTGGAAATGAAAAAGTTGTCGGTCCGATGGGTGCCGCAATTGCTGCCGGAGGACAACAAGTGGATGCGGCTTTCAACTTCGAAGCTGTATTTGGAGCAATTTAAATTATATCCGAAGGAGTTTTTGCGTAGAGTTGTCAACGTCGATGAGACCTGGATTTATCATTATACACCGGAAACAAAAAAATAATCAAAACAATGGGTATCTTCCGGTGAGGCTGCTCCAAAAAAGGTGAAGACGATCCCATCGACCAAAAAAGTTACGACAACAATATTTATGGATGCGAAGGGGTTAATACTCATGGTCTTCTTTAAAAAGCAAAAACGATCACTAGACAATACCACAGCTAATTATTAGACAGATTTGACAATGAATTGAAGAAAACAAGGTTCCATTTGGCAAAAAAGAACCTGCTGCTTCACCACGACAACGCACCAGCACATTCATCCAGAGTTGTCTCTGCATGGATTGCGTTATGAATTGCTGCCACACCCCCAATATTCGCCAGCCCTGGCTCCCTGATATTTCTTCTTATTCACAAACATGAATAAATAGCTCACAGGACAAAAATTTAGCTCAAATAAGGAGGTCACCGTCCAGACAGAAGCGAATTTTGAAGAGCTCGACAAATCCTATTTTTTGGAGGGGTTAAAAAAAATGGCAGGGACGTTGGAAAAAGCTTATATCTCTAAAAGAAGACCAAGTTGAAAAATATATGATTTGCTTTTGAAAAAAAGGACGTTTTCATTCCTAACACAGGCACTTATTGAACCGCCCTGGTATAAAACAAACAATCCAATTTCAGAAATACGTGACATCCCACGGTTACATATTAAAGGCCACACCTTTTCTATCCCTTTGCTTAGAATGTCCCCGTAATAAAGCTAGAAGAATTGGAAGGCTGTCCCGGGAATGTCGGAGGAACGAAAGCAGAAACGCACACACTAACAGATTTGATCAAACAGGAGATGGACCGAACAAGCGGGGCGGACGACAACTTTGAAAAGAAGACTCGGGGAGAGGCTGCTTGGAGCGGGAGGATGTAACGGTCACTATCGATCGGACGGGGTGGGGGGGGGGGGGGGGGGGGGGGAAGCGAGAGAGGGGAAGAGTGTGTGTG
>WURS02013528.1:0-12262 GCA_011762765.2 Rhinocypha anisoptera | reverse complement strand
CCTTACAAAGTACAAGGTCAAGACAAGGAACTACATTATAAATACAAGCAAGAAAATATACATATATACACTAACTAGCCTGAATACTAACTCCGGACATGTGACTTCATCTATTGTGATCTCTAATTGTGAGAGGAAAAAATGACATTTTATATCTATCTGTTCGGCATCCTAATTCTCTGATTTTATGTACTTGATCTAATCTACCGTAGTATGTCTGTGCCTGTAATATATTTCTGATCTCATCGTTGAAATGATCCTCGTGATATCTGTCTAAAAGATTTAACCTGTACTTCAACCTTCGCTCAGCGGCTTGATGGTACTTCAACCTTCGCCCAGCCAGGGATCATTCAGGGATATGCACTAGGGGTAAAAAACATTCTCATTTCAACAGAGTTTTAGTTTTTTCTCCTTCCTCTATATCCCGGGCCCTTACAGGCAAAATTCTTTAAATCCATTTGGTAAATGAATTCTCCTCAGCTTCCCTGTGAATGATCAGAACTTATAACCCTGTCATACCTCTGGTGGACCATGGACCATATTCCTTCCCAGGTCTCAACAGTTTTATTCTTGTGCTATGTTTTCTTATTGATAAGTGTGTTCGCCTTTTCTCGTATGCATGTACATAATCGAGTCAGATTCCCGCATTATAATTGAGGTTTCCAGCCATTTATGTTATGCCGCAGCATTGCTCGAAGGTATTGCTTTCCATCGAGGCAATGATGTTTTTCGCTTTTGACGTAGCCATTCCTGTCCATAATTGGCAGACGAAGGTAAGTATGAGACGATCATATGATGTTAAAAAGCGATATTCATGTTCGTATTCTACGCAAGGGGACAGAGTAGAGGGAAATCCAGTGTCACCATGCCTCCTGCCTCCTTGCGAGTTTATTTCCTGATTCGGGAGAGGAACTTCGGCTCCTTGGCTAGCTAGCATAACTTCCATATACGTCGGTCGCTCCTCCCCACCGATGCACCTCCGCACCAGTATGGAGTTAGGTTGTATTTGGGTTCAAATTTTCTCGAAAAAAATACTGACGGTGTTTTGTACTGCTTCAAATTAATCCACCACCGCCGAATCCAGTTATTTTTCTAGAAGTGTTCCCAGGATTGCTTATCTCGACGTCGTCGTCCAAATGGAGTCTGTCCTATTCTAGTCTCCTAAGACAGTCCATGCACGATGTGCTGATTCTAAAAAGCAGTGGTACTAAGACCAACCCCTGTGGAACTATGCAGTAATCATTTACTGATTATTTCCCTTCCATTCGCCCTCCACTTGGCATGGAAAATGTGGGTAGAAAGGAGTTTATACACTGTACTTGCCAGATTTGAAATCTTATAGTCAGTTCGTATTTCGAGAATCTCGAGGTAGCCTTCAATGTGGTAGAATGGGTATAGGCAATGTATGCGCTAAGGTGTGAAATGGAATTACTATTATTTATAGAGCTGTATATGGTTCAGCAGCACGAAAAAAATCGGAACGGGTAGTACTAGACAAGGAAGTGATACAAGACAATAGTATCACCCTGCTTTTTCTTGTTTGCACAGAGACTATTTAATTAATTCATTCTTTTTCGGTGAACAAGATTTGGTTATTCGGTCATCCAAAGGCTTACTAGCAGATTCCTTTCTGAAGGAATTGTAGGTACAGTGTTAGGCATGTGCAATGCAAATAAACGATAAGAAAACGAGTGTTTAATACTTGTTGGATATAAAAATAAAAGAGCATAAAGTAAAGCAGTGTTCGGAAGAGACCGGACGTAGTCTTATGGGCATAAAGAAAGGAAATTAGTGAGGTCAGAAATCATTTACGGGAAGGAAGTAATTAATAGGAGAGTTGAGTAAGAATATAAAAAAAGTTAGTGAATGCCTTAATAAGGAGCATGTCGTGGTATGGTACAGATTTGTGGCCTTTGAGGGAGGTTAATCATAAATTGGAATTGTGAGTATAGACAATGATACAGCAAATTATTGCAAATTAAACGCTAAACGTTAGGTGACTTCATAAGTTATAGGACCTCGGAATAATATTGATATGTAGTAATTAATGTGGCCCATCAAAATCACACCTTTCTGACTGGTAGAACGCAAGGGAATTACTCCCTTATTCCTATTGCATAAACTAGAAGTTGACATCGGCAGGAAGTTGAGAATATTGGCGGACAAGAAAGAAGTTCTCAATTATGTAGCAATTGAGGAGATAAGGGATTTTTCATCTGGAAATAATTACTCTGCTGTGTGCCTCTGTTGATCTGACACTGTTAAGGAGAGCGTGGATAGCCTGCCTTTAGAACATCATTAAACGTAAATAGTGGCGAGTTATCCATTGAAAGAAGCCAGTTGCAATAAATTTTTAACACCTACGTACTCAAGCACATGCGAGAACGAACTTACGAGGTCTTTTTTGGATATTAGATGACTTCTTGAAAAAAGGCGTGACCGATGTATTCTTCAATTTCACTTCGTGTGTGTGACGCAATCCACACCTCAGGTGGATTTCGATTGTTTGTGGATTTGCGCTCCGCAGTAAAAGTCCACAGTGGTGGTTTTATTGAGGCTTTTGTTGGACAAATGGCCTTTAAGGCTGGCAAATGCTTAGCATAACAATACTCCTTAAGATTTGATGGAGTTCAAGGGCCCAAAGCGAAATGTTTTTTTGACCTTTTTACTCGAGGTACATTTATAATAGTCCGCTCCTGACCTGAAGGCTGAGACGTTCTTCTGCTCAGTGCTGCGATTGATTCGAAATTCTTGGGGTATAAGGTCCGGAGTATTCTCTTACTACCGATACGTACGAGGAACCTGGGTGGTCTCTTCCGTCAGAAGAGATCGGTCATTAGTTCATTGTTACAATTGAGGTACGATTAGTAAGATTGTTGTAACGCTCGTTAATGTAGGCATTTTGCCAGCATCTTCAAATATTTTAAGAGACAGTATATATCTGAGGTAATAATTTTATCGCTGTCTTATCTTTTCTCATTAAGCGCTTCCTAAGGGACTGTGACTGAACAGAATTTCTACAACTGTGATACGTATAAACAAAAATTAGCTTTATTTTGAATGTTAGGGTCATTTAATTTACCATCGTCTTTTAGGATGTGCTGATCTGTTACATTTATCACGGGACTCAAAATTTTCTGTGGATCTAGGAGTTGTTATTTTCGCTATGAAGTTGCGTTCACATCAAATGTTCGGGGTTTTATAACCTGTTTAAAACAAATCACTTTTACATGAAAATGGAATTTTTTAAGTACGTAATTCTGCCTAAAGCAGGTAGTGATGATGAAGTGAGGAAATGTTTGCTAAATATTGCGGAATAAAATGTCAATTAAAGCAATATGCTTTATTACTAGCTAATTAGCTGGTGTGCTTTGCTACATATCAGATCACGTGAAAACTCTTTGCAAGAAAAATCATTGCATGAATGACCAAGGGAGATATTGACAATCACTCCTGCCAATATCGAGTCAACCTCCTCGGCCAAAGTTTTCCGGTATTCATTTTTGGCAAAAAGGTCGTGTGAGTTGAATCATAATGGAACGGTGAATTCGCGTGCATAAAATATAATAAACCTTTTTATAACTCGCTCGTAATAATTCACGATTGATCGAAAGCTTAACCTTGGTGATAATAAACTTTTGACCTGCTAACTGTGATGCCGAATTCACGGTTGTGTGAGAGATCTGTTTTGTTTTACTTTTTGATCTTTATTGCATACCTGAAGTAGAGGGGCAGGAAATGACGGACTCAGAATGACTAAACGATGTTGTTGTCCCATAATTATATTACATTCTGATTCACAGAAATCATTTCATAATTTGTAGAATATAGGAAACCCAAATATATTATGCTGTAAATGCATTAAAAAATAATAATGGTGAGTTTTTAGTTTTCCCAACCTTGAGATTCATTCCGCCTCCTCATAAAACATTTTGAAACCTTCGCCAGCGTGAAAATAAAACGGATGGATCAGCATGCAAACGCAACTCCAAAATGCTTCTGATTCTTCCCTTACAAAAAAGTTAAGGAATTATGTTTTTAGGTCTTTTCTTTCGGTCGCTTTTTATTTCCAGTCGGTCTCCACAGGCAGAGGAAGCTGAAAAGAACGAAACGCCATTTGTATTTTTTACCTTTTTTATTTTCCCTTTCAATTTTTTCGAAAGGAGGGGGAGGATAGTTTTTCGGTCGGTCGACAGGGAGGCGCCTCAAGCTCTATAGGTTTATTTTCTTTGGCGGAGACGAGAATGCTCGCATCACACCAATACACGACTACCACCTCACCTCACAAGCTCCAGTTCCCCATTCCTTCCTCCTCACCCTCCACTTCAACCTCTCTCCCTCTAACCTGCCTCCCTTCTCCCATCTTGAATCTCCTTTCCCTTATATCTTTCCTTCTCGCCAGTGCTTTTCCATCCGTTTCACACCACCTTGCTTCAAGTTCCCTGGAGGATTTGAATGAGACTAGGGCAAACCTTTAGAACATTCGTGAGGCCTTTCTTCTGACTTCCTCCCTCGAGTAGCGATTCTCACATGGAGCAGTCCCAGTCACGTTTGTAAGAGAACCAAAGTTCATAAATTACTCTCCCTCTTCTCTTTTCCATCAAAAGTTGTTTCTCATTACTCGATGACGACATAGGCACCCCTATAACTTGGGAAAAATTTTGGATGTCAGATTCTTCAGTCATCGAAAATAATTCCGAGGTTCATATGATATATTATTTGTGCGTAAATTGCCAATTTCCTAAGGTAGTATTTTAAACCAATTTTTACTTGGTGTAAGTGATCCAAAAACGTCAAATATAAATTCATATGAAGTGTATGAATTGTCCTAAAGTGGTTACCTATCAAATTTAGTTCGAGATAAGGAGCAATTTGATACCTGGCCATGGGTAAAATTTATTGACCATGTATTGAAGTTATGTGGAACTTGTTTGGCCTCGAATTTAAAAGAATCATGACTTTTAAATTTGCGTACTGGCGTGCAGAGAGCGACGGTTATGATAAGGTTAAAATAAAGTAAGTAATAGTGAATGAGAAGGAGCCACTTTCAAATTTAAAGCTAGACATAATTTTGGACAAAGCACTTTGAAGTTCGAGGATATTAAAGAGATGCCGAGAAAAATAAAAAAAATTGAATAAGCAATTCCACTTGCAAATTTTTTATTAATCACAACCAGGACATGGACCTGAAGATCTTACTGTGTATCACAGTAAGATCCTCAGACCCTACCATTTCCTTCACTTTGTGTAAGAAACCGGCAATATAACGCCAGAGACTATTCTCATATGTTCAATAAGGAAACAGGAAACTTATAAGTCAAAGTGCTAAGGTTTAAGTTCCGTCTATTACGTATGAATGAAACTTCCGGAATTATATACTGTGCCTACGATAAAGTCTAGATTTCTATACATAGGGCTTGGAAATTGTTTATCTAAAGGGGTTCATCTATGAAAAATTAATGTAAATTTTAAAGTCTACATTAGTTGACGAACCGCCTGATCTTTTTTGTTACTTATTAAATCCGTATTCCCCTCTTTTTCTATTTTAGTCATAAGCTGTTATTCTATTACTTCATATTTCAACGACCATCTAGGCGATAACTTTCGAAAGTGGAGCTCTCAGCAGCCATTCACGCTGATTAGGAAACCCTCTTAAACGTTCCGGAGATACGCAAACTTGCACTCATTTTAAAGGATGGGTGCATCGGTATTGCTAAGAGTCGGCCATTATCGTAGTGCATCTGTCAATGTCATTTCTGGAAATGGATAAGGTAGTTTTTTCTTCTTCCTACACTGTGGTCCCTTTGAAAGGTCCAAAAGGTACTTCATTTTTTATTATGAAGCTATCCTTCAGAATGAAAGGATTTGACACAAACTAATGGTTGGATACTTCACGATATTAGCAGTTGGTATTTAATCTAAAACTCAATATAGACTACTAGAAATTAAAACATTTGAATAATAATGACTAGATTATTCTCTGGTCAAAAAATATTTCTTTTAGGGACTTGCTCTTTTTGGATGAATATTTTTCCTAGATCATTTTTGTACATAGATATTGCATTCGTGCCCTAGATTCGGTAGTTTCTGGCCGTGACATATTTACTCCTAAGTAGAGTTATAAGAATGGAACGTCACGAGATTTGAATTTTTGTCGGTATTCCTAAGAGTGCATTTTAAAGTGAGACCAATAAGAGATAATGTATTTACTACTTTTCAATTCACATAGGATGTCTGTAGAATGTGATTCCGCAAAGATCTTTGGATGGAGAAAATTCCGGGGCGGCTTGCAGTAAGATAAAGAGTACTTTGGTAGCAATTCGTGGAAATGAAGGAAAAAGGGATTTGGTGGGAGAGGTGGTCAAAGAGGAAGACGGAGTAGAAGGTGGGGGCGTGTTATTGGGTGTTTTTTTTTGTGTGGTGGCGTTTGTGGTTTGTGTAATTGGTTGAACTCGCAAGCGGACGCATGCCAGCCGTCGGAAGAACAGAGACACACGCACACACTCGCACACACAAGTGGAAAGACTCTCGCTTTCCGCCCGGGGAGCGCCTTCCTTGCCATGATCAATGGGACTTCCCTTTTTGACGCCCAAGAAGTGTGGAAATGAGGCTCTGGAGCAAACCATGGGCTTTGAGTGACGTTTGTATGGGGGCTGCTTAGAGACGGCGCGGAACGCGGTCCCACGGCGTCTACTCTCCGGTCACTAAGGGCTCGTTATAAAGGCTAATCATGAGTTCTCTACCGTAATTTATGCGGATCTCACAAACGGCTTGTTTGGGTCGTAGAGAATAGGGGGATTTATGGTAGACGCCCCGCTGTTGCGCAGCATATGATTTAAAATAACGGAACTCTGTTTGATCTTGTTCGGGGTAATCGATAAGGGAATGAAATCGAGAAGAGATGACGCTCTTTTGCTATTCAGTCCTAGACCCATCTAGTAGCAGGGATCCGATTATACGATGGCAAACTATCTTGCTGGCTAATCGGGAGTCAGGTGGGTCAAATCCTCTGTCAGACATAAATGCCCCGTTGTGATGTAATCTCCCTCCATGAAATGATTTTACGGTAGGGAATAGCCTATCATCGAAGCGGCTGAAATACATTTGACTACTCTGATCCCATATCAGGCCATAATTACTCTCCAATAGAATGTGACAAAAGACAACACGACATGTCTACCTTTTAGGTGAAAGATTTACAGCCTCCATAAGACTCTAACGCATTGAGTCTTCGTGTATCCTGTCTGATGCGATGATTTTGGAAAGATATGATGACAAGGAATGCTCCAAATCCGTATACGTGCACAGCTGGAGGAGTCAATAAAGATTGCTATTGGTCACAGATTGTGAATCATCCTTGACTATGACTGTTTTAAATTAAACACCGTCAATTAATAAGATAGTGCCGAGCATATATGATTTTAACAACCTTCCTACTGTTTAATTATAATCAAGTCATTCGTTCTGAAGGAGCAGGAGCAAAACAAGAATCTACGGTACAAGTTGTTACTTCCTTTCGAAGATTTCCTCTTAATTTTCATTCTAAAATATGCTCTTAATTATTGACTGGTTAATTGCAGTTATGGCAAATTAGACTGAAATGATTATGGCCAGGTGATTGAAAGAACGTGAAGATTTACCTACGCCAAGCCTCGCTCTTAGAATTTTAAAGAGTATTCCAACAAATATATATTGACTCTAAGCAAAATGAAAAAAGTGTCAAATTTTAACTGATTTTAGACGTGTAAGTACATAAATGTGTACAAAGATATAGAAGTCATTTTTCTATTTTAATAATTTCTTACTTTACAAGGAAAAAGACGAAGTCCATTGCTTGCATTTGAGAATCTAAAGTAGAAAAAATAACCCATGTGATTTTAAGACAGAATTTATTAGTTTAATTTCTCTTTTGAATGTACTCATTACAATAGCTTGTGTCTATGTTGGTTTGAATTTCATGATATCTCAAACTGGAGCGCTCGGGCGTTCGCATATTTTCCCGGACTTTTCTGTTCATATTTAAACCAAGTGTTCACTAATGACCACTATTTAACTGCTCGTGTTCAACACATCTCTGAGCACATCAGTCAGCACAAAAGTATTTATTTTCTTCGAAATATAAGTAAAAATGTAGTTTATTAATTTCATTGAAAAATTTTCTGAATTAAGTCTGAAGTGCATGAGGTTCTAAAAATTTTATTAGTAATATTTAAGTTTTTACTGGCGGAGATATCCTAATAGTGTTACTTAATATAATAGGTTGTGAGTCTTTCTATAAGGTCTGAAAATCATCAGTTGCTCTATACTGACGCACGTAACTAGATATTCCAATTGTAATGTGTCATGTAGTCGCTGTGTATTAGTGAAAGTATAATTCCAGTTAGTGTTACAATTAACAATATTGGATGAAGTTTTTTGGATGCGTATATGAATCCTGGAATTTGCCCTTTATGTAATAATTGAAAGCAAAAAGTGATCCAAAATGTTTTTAACTCAGTATGAATTTTGGAACTCCTATTTTGAGACGATACATAATTCAAGAGGTCGTAGTAGTCTAGTGGGTTATCTACTGAAGGGTGGACAATGGTTGAAATTCTGGTGGTTTTTGGACATCTTCAGCTAAGCACAGACAGCGATTTTCTGGGCACCATATCTTCCCGAAAAACCACAGGCTACACAGAGAAAGGAACTGGCCCCTCTCTTCTGATTTGTGAATTTTCACAGGCCGCGCCGTTTGGGTTAGAACTAAGTGAGCTCTACTTATACCCTATCAAACGGACCTTAGGATTATAGTGTTTTTTTAGTACTACATATTCTTTTCCATATTCACTTTGTTCAAGACTATTAAATTACTATGATAACTATCAATTAACTATAGGTAACTATTTCAGCGTTTTTTCTTAATGGTGGAATTTTAAAAGCTTTTAATTATGACAGTTGTGGCTTCTGCTCAATTCTGCTAAGAGATTCCATCTTCCCCTTCTGGTCAGCATACAAGAAATATAATCTACATACAAGATCCATTTAAGGTCTCGAGTTAGAATGCTAACACAGTATGTGGGATGTACGGTATGCTACCAGCAACAGAACACGAGGACAAGGCTGTGGACCCATAATATTACGAGCGATTCAAAAGGGAATTGAAGGGGAAGGGCTTTACTAAAGCGTTTTGGTGTAGGTATCGTAGTCTCATGCAAAATTTTACGTTTGAATACAGCCACTAAACATGCCTCGACGGAACTTAATTTGCATTCTGGTTTGGCTGATATGGACGATCCCCCTTGAATCATCGTGTACCTGATCTCAATTAGATTTAAAAGGCTGTTTAACGTATTTCGAAGATTCTGTTTCAACTCACTCCATAATAACGGATAGCGCTGATGACGGGTGAATTTCCCTTTCGCTGTAGAAACTTATTTATTGCTTTCAGCCATTAGAAAAAGGAAAATATGGGGTCGCAATGGTTCCTGATAATCCAGCATGGGGATTTTAGACTTAAAAACTAAAAATGTATACAAATGCATCGTAGTACGTCTGAAGATTTTTAGAACATGGCTGCAGAATATTGAAAGAAGTGTGGTCCTTGAGTAAAACACTCTTTAACGCTGTAAATCATGTAACAGGTCGAAGTCACGATAGAGAAAAAGGACTAAGATTGAAATGAAGATAGTTCAGCAAATTTTGAAATTTACAGCATTCCTCTTTGGTCTGGCGCCAAAAAATTCTGCTAGTCTGATGACTATTAGAATTTTTTCGAATCCGAGGTATAAGGTGAAATAGTAGTAGTAGTATTTTTGTTTATAGGGTGCTTCGACAGCTATGGTCATTTCGCACCTCTTCAACACATAGAAAAACCCATCTGGACAATCACAACATCCATGCCCTGAGCGGGATTCGAACCCGTGACCTTTGGGTTAGCCGGCGAGCAAGCTACCCACCAGGCTAACCCGGTCGGCATAGTGAAACTAGTTGAGTAATAAATTTATATTTCGTGTGGAACGCAAAGTTTTATTTCTGTTGTTATCTACATGACACTTCTTCGTTCCTCTTCCTCTCCGTCTCTTTTATTTCGTCCCACGATAATTTCATTGCCGTCACGTGATATAATGCTTTTGAAACTTCAATGCAAATTCGAATTTAAGTATCAATCTTCGAAATTGATTGTTAAAAAAGATTTCTAAGGGTGTAGAATGGCACTATAGGAATGCACGCGTTGCCATCGCGATAAGTGGAGCAACGATCCCCCACTCTCCTTCCTTCCTCCCTTCCCTCGGGCAACGACTTTTAAAGACTACCGTCGTCGCCGAAGCCATCGCGAGAGAAGTATGCAAAGCGGATTTGGCAGTGCAATAGAGACTGCATGAAAAAAGAGCACATGCATCAGTACACCTATTTCAATAACTTCTCCTCCGTTGACCATTGGAGAGCTAGTATTTTTTTAGTGCGGCCACGATTGTTAACAGCTTGACATAAAGGAGTGTGTATAACTCCATTAACAAAAATAATATTAATTACTTCTACTCATAGAGGAGGAAGAATTTTTCTACCATGAAGATGAAGGATGCAGCAAGGCGGAAATAATAAGAAGATAAGACCGGGCCAAAGATCGTACTTTCAGAAGAAACAATTACTTACAGGAAATAATATTATCCTGAAAATAAGGAAGATGTTCGTTCCTTAGGTCATACATATGAAGCAAACTATTACACAGAAGTGAAACAAGGACAATACCGCCATCGCAATGGGAATGTTGCACTGCAGAAGAATGTTAAAAATTAAATTGATGGACCGAGTGACTGATGGGGAAATACATTGAGGAGCCGGAGAAACGAAATTGTTATGGAATGCGCTTACTAGAAGAAGAAATAGAGTAGTATAGCACATGCTGAGGCATGAGAGTTGAGTGAAAACCGCATTTCAAGGGACCATAGGAGCGAAGAACCCTAGAGGTAGATCACGGATGGCATGTGAAAAACTGATAATGGAGAACGTTAGAATTAGGAGCTAAGGAGGTATGAAGAGGGTGACAGTATGGCTTGGAGGGGTGCGGTAGAAATACCAATTCTCGGTCTGCAAACCTCGGATGGTGATCAATAAAGGGGATGAGCACCGTCCGACTGGTTCCGCCTCCTTTATTTGATAACCAATGGGGAAGGACCAATAAAGAAGTACTCCGAAGAGCCATCGAAACACAACCTTATGATGAGAGTAAAATTATAATAAAATGGAATGTAAGAAGATATTGAGACATTGCCGTTTGAGAAAATATAATAGGAAAATATTTAAGGGTGGAGTGTATATTTTGTCGTAGTAATATTTTTGTATATAAGGTGCTTCAACGGCTATGGTTATTTCGCACCTCTTCAAGTCATAGAAAAACCCATCTGGACAAACACAACACCCATGCCCTGGGAGGGATCCGAACCCGCGACCTTTTGGTTAGCCGGCGAGCACGCTAATCCCCAAGTCTAACCCGGCTGGCAAACGAACCTTAGAGATAGGTCAAGTAAGGTAGTGGAGACATAATAATGGAGAATGTCTGAGTTAATATCTACAGTGGAGAAATAAAGTAGGGAGGTCAGAGTATAATTTGGGGGGATGCTACTGTGGTGTTGGGAATTGCACACACAAAAGAAAACACGTATTGCTTTTGACATGTCGGTTCATTTACAATTCTGTAAACAACCAACAATCCACGTTGGTTGTTAAGAGGTTTCTATTCGCCCCTAAACATTTTAAATAAATTAAAAAACAATCATCAATTTGCAAAGACAGAAAGATGTACCAAAACAATTAATATTCAAAATAAGCAGATAGTCAATCATCAAATTACAAAAACTACAAGATGTGCCGCAACGCTACAAATTAATCTTCTGAACGATAATCTGTGATGATGATTCCTTATTGGGAATTCGCAATATTTCCCATATTTCCCCCTTTCCTAAATTAGGTGTTGAAGAAGATTATTCTCTTGAAACAATCTCACGCCCACTGCATGCGGAAACTCATTTCGAGGGGGGGGAGAGGGGGTGAGGGCGGGGCGCAAAAAGAAAGCAGGTGTGTGACCGGACGGGGACGACCTAGTGGTCATCTCGCGCGAATGACGGACCACGACGCGATGACGCCGAGGGGGACGGAAGAGGGTGGAGGAGGAGATGGGGGGGGGGGGGGGGGGAAAGGGCCGCGTTGACCGCCTCCCCCGAAAAGAAACCCCGCCGGGGGGGGGGGGGGGGGGGGGGGGGGGAGGGGGGAGGGGGATGGG
>WURS02013508.1:0-12262 GCA_011762765.2 Rhinocypha anisoptera | reverse complement strand
ATATAAACTGCACATATAATTGTCAATTATATGTGCAGTTTTTCAGGAGTCAACAGGAGTGATGAAGACACTTTTTTTGTCTGTAAGGGGATATATATATATATTATATTTTATGTAACAAACTAATTCTTTTGACCAGTGTGTTAATATGAATAAATATTGATACATGTTGTATCATTCTGTGCAGAGTGAGTCTTAAGGATGCCAACATAGAAATATTTTCTTCATATTCCTTTGTAATCTCCCATGCAAGGTACAGGGTGATTCTCTCATAAGAGATTCAAATATTCTGTAATAACTATCTCCAGGATGAAATATTCTGAACCAAAAAATGTCCACTATAAATGTATGTGTCATCGACTGCATTGCATGTGATGTTGAAAATGGAAATATCCCTATTTTCTGTCAGACATGCTTTGATGCATGTTCCTGAACAAATTGGCGAGGGTGTCAGGGGGAATATCAGTAATTTCATGTGATAACCTCAGAAATGAATTTACTGTGTTTCAATACTTGTTTTCCAACTTTAAACAAAATGGTAGCATTAATATTAACAGAGATTTGGAAGAGAAAACAACCAATTCAGGTGGGAAGAAAATCCTCTCTGAGAAGTAGCCTTGTAATGTTTTTTATTTATTAACTATTGTCAACAGATATTATTTATAATTTGCCTTATTTCATTTTCCATCCTGTTCTTTTAGGAAATGGTTCATCCTTATCTCATTATTTCCCACACAAATTTTTATCATGTGTATCTTCATTCAGCCTGTTTTAATTTTCTGTCTTTTTTGAAAAGATTAATTTGAAAACTTTTGGTGCAGTAATAATCTGAAATATTCTGGAGCGATCATTTTTTTAGTGTACTATATTAAAATCAATGGTAGTTTTTCATTTAAAATTGCAATTACTCAGCAAAAAAATGATTTCAAATTAAAAATATGGTTTAAACTATGCAAATTCATTTCCAACATATTTTGAAATGCTACAAGATTTATTTCTTAACAGAAGCCTAGAGTTTACCACATCATCATAAATCCTTCGAAAGAGCTCATATGTGCTCTTTCTTCCTTCCATTTCCTAAACTTTCAATAAAACTGTCAGTTTATTTTCTGCTCTGACTGCCTTATTTTAACAGGGGGTCTGGGTTCAAGTCCCTGTGATGCCACTGTACAACTCTGGCTAGAACAATTGCTTAGTGATTTTTTGTGTATGGGAAGTGATCTTCCTGGGAAACTTGAGGTGGTAGAGGGAAAGGAACTGGTCCCCCTAACCTTTTGTGTGAAATTTTCTCATGCTATTGGGCATAGTACTAGGTGAGCTCTATCTTCACCTAACAAACCGACCTTTGGGTAGACTACTGTGATGGGTTTATTTAATAAATATGGGCCTAAGCTATATTCGTCTGCTTCACATTCCCTTCATAAGGATATGTGTAAGGCTGTTTGTTCCTATTCCAACCATTGAAGTCTTCTTCTTTGTCCTCTTTATCTGATTCTGTCGACTTGGTTTGACAAGGATGTTTTTAGATGATGACCTCTGAAGTCTAGCCTCTCCTGCAAATGAGTGCAACACACACCCTAGTGGGATGGGCCCTTTATTTGTCACAATTCCATTTGGATATTGAGATCATCAGTCATACTGAGGTCAATTGAGGTGGTTTCCCCTTACTCAGTAGTGTTTTCAACATGATACAATCTCTTTAAAGCCACCCCACTATGGGTCAGATATCATAAGCCACCTCATTACGGAACAGATGATGTTTGATATCCTATATATTCCCCCGTTTTTATGACATGATTTTTTTCTCCAAAGAAATCTACAGAACCCTATGTCTTATATGGTGTTAGAATGGTTATTTATTTTTTCCAGAACACTTTGTCAAAACTAGGGTAGGTCCTATATGTCCATGCATCTAATAAACCAGAAAATATAGTATGAAATATAATTAAAGACAACTGTAATTTTAACAATGATATGCTTTTCTTTTATTAGTCATGATATTCCCCATTTAGTTCTTTCCATGAAGTGCTGACATTTTGGTGACTACTTATTTAAGTTTATAAGTAACATATTTAACATATGTAACTATAGTTGTTAATTAACTAAGATAAATTACTTTTTCATTGAATTATAAAATGAATGGTTGGAATAGTATAAATATCAATTTATGCTGTTATAACTTACTCAAAAATTCACATACCACTCTGTGTTTGTATGCACTTTCTGAGTAAATTAAGTTTAACAGATGTTTTATCATAATAAAAATTACTGTCGTTGATTATCTATATAAATTCTGATGTTGGCTATTGTATTTATGCATTATATGCTACATGGGTAGTGCATCTACTAAGTTTTAAGACTGACATTTGTTTGAAAGAGATTATACTCTCATTCTTAGCCTTTGACATATGCCTCTCCTAACTGTACACATTATTTTGCACAATCGTAGTTTATGAATTTTAATACGTGAGTTGAACTTTAATGTGCTTATCATTGCATCCTGGATGTCTGAAATTTAAAGAATGGGATACCCATTTGAAGAGATGTTTTACTTTTGATGACAAAAAGTAATCAGCAGTTGCCCATTATGGTCAATAAGGAGGGGGGAATCCTCTTCATGCACTTTTTGGATAAAATCTCCTTTATGATTGTTATACTGCAATATGGAGTTGCTATCCAAAAGAAATCACACACACAATATCCATACATGCATGTTCTAACACAGACCAATTTTTTACCAGCCTCTCCATTAAACCTTTTTATTTGTTGAGTCCCAGTTAATCTTCCATGGAGGGTCCAAGTTATGAAGGGAAAGAAAACAAGTTCTTTGTGGTTTATGCCCTGCACAATCAACTCTGTAGCGAGTAGTGGACACACTATGCATTTCAGTTTGACTCTTTCAAAGAATCAGAGGAGTACAGAAATAATACACTGAATTCTCAATATATAAAAACTTGCTTAGATGATGGTCATCCCAGTTGATATTAATATTAATGTTGCTTTGACCCAGTTCATCAAAGGATGTGATGCAAGCCATCCACCAACACTTCTATTAAATCTTTTTCCCTCTATCCAGGTAGGGGACGAATGTACAGCTTTTTGTTCTCTGTATGTTGGTAGCAACTCCCCACTTGGTGATGCCAAGATCACATACATAACTTGTTTTAATAGTAACCTTGATCACTGATGGGTGTTTTACTTCCCTTTCAAAAATGATCCTAGATTTTACAGGATCATCACTAAAATTGTCTTGTTGTAGTTAACAATGTTTTTCCAGAGGAACTCCAGTCAGACCAATTTCTTCTCATAGCTGATGCCCCACAAAATTCTTCCCCTGGAGCGTACTGTAAAGTTTGCTTCTCCCACTTTAGGCTGAAAGTTATAACCAAAAAGCTTTTAGCCATACCTCTATCCGCTGTGTTTTGTGAAAGACTTTTTAGCACAGAAGGAAACATATGTGATAAACAGCATAAGAGTTCTTTATACAGCCAATATGCTTTGTCCACTTAAGGTCTCTTAAAGGAGAGTCAGAATATTTGTGACACTAGAAATGGAGAGAAATAAAAATTTGGTACCAAAAATTAAGTTTAATTTATTCTTTTAATTAACACTATGATTATTGTATAAACATATGAAATTTCCACTTATTTTTGTTACATCTGCCACTCCTTCATACATGTTCTAGTCTTGAATATTAAGAAAACTTTCTTAATTTATATCTATATATGTATTATCAAACAGTATTTTAATTAATTGGGGTGGAGTGATTTATTTCTAGGGATTGGTGGAATCAGAATTGAGGAATGACAATAAAATTTGAGAATCAACATCGTGATTGGAATCAACCCATCACTAAATTTTACTAATTGGTTTTGGTTTATGGGTTAACTTTTGATATTTTATTGACATTCTTCAATACAAATTGCATTAAAACCTTTAGGCACCTTTTCCTTAACTAATGAATTCTCTGGGACCTTTTAATACATTTTCATGAAGTTTTTCAATTTACATGTATTTTTGTGGTTCATGAAAGTATACTTTGTAGTAACTTGTAAGTGCTATCTATTGTACATTTTGACCAATTTAAAAATAATTTCTACATTTTTGCAATCATTTAATAGATATTTTTCAGAATGAAAGTTTTGCATGAAGATATTTCATTAGTTGCATAAAACCTGCAACAGTACCGGACAAGTATGGGACAGTAAAGGACATGTAACCGTTTTTAAATATAATGATGAAATTGTAATTTAGACTTGAAATGAATGCTTATTAGCATTTTCTCAAGTTCTGTATTAAATGTCACAATAGGTGTGTCTCCTGAGGTGATAAAATTAATTATATATATATATGTGGTGCTCATAATTATGACCAGTGTATATATTAATCTGTGCTAACATGTACTTTAATCCGTGTGTAATCTTTCCCTCTTGCTATGTTACTAGCATGAACTTCCCACTTTATATGAATTGGAATAATGACTACCTTATCACCTAATGCAATAAGGAACTAAATATAGCTCTTAGTGGAAAATTAGAAATACTTGCTATTACAATATACTGTAGAGTACTCCGTGATATTCCATCTGAAATTGCTCCAGAAAATTGAGATGGTTACCAATTTTAATCTACGTCTTTGAATAATTATTTACTCTTCAGACATACTTTTGTTTATTCCATGGTAAAGTGATACTCTGACTTTATTGCTGAGAAGTCAGGTCATCATGCACTATTTTGGATATCTTTGCCAATATGTCTGTAATTTATTTTTTATATTCATTTGTGTGAGAATTTGAGGACTAATTTTCTTGTAAATATAAGAATTGGAAGAGATGTGATAATTATTTAAAGACACGAAAGAATAACTTCCAAAAAGACATTGAATGAATAAAAATTTATGGATCAATATCAGTATGTCATTCAAAGAAATGAATAATCAGTCTTTGACACTTATACTTCCAGTATCATGTTCAGTAGTATATTTTGTCTTGTGTGTCAAAAGAATAAGACATTACTGCCACTAAAAGTAGATCCACAAATAATTGTTACATTGTGTTTCATATGTTCAGTATTCATATTCTATAAAATGACTTCTGAAATTTCAAACATTTTATTAAGCCATGTGGTTAGAGCTTTACTCATGGAAAGCACATTTATTGAGCAGAACTTGATAATAATAAAAGTATATTACTCTCACTTGCATAAGTTATACAGTGTGCCTCTTGTTTAGACATCTATGCCACTAGGAGTTTAATACCAATAATAATTTGGTATACTTTTGATTGACTTGGTGGAGGAAATCTAGTTGATGCATTCCTATCCTCAATTCTTAGAAATGTGATATGTACCATGAAAAAGTTATACTAAATATCACTATGATCTGTAACTAAAGTTTAGTGTGTGCAATTTTTTATGACATATGAATAGTATTCATACATAAACATGTCTTGTGGCAAGTATTAAATATGAGGCTGAGTCTAAAAGTAACCCTAACATGATCATATAATTGTGATCTGTTGTGATACCATCGTTTTGTGAGCTTGTGTTCAGGTCACCTAGTCATCACCTGCCCTGTGATGCACAGAAAATGTATGATGGCACCTTTAGAGACATACTATAAAAGAAGAGCAGGATGGATTGATAAGATTTAAAAATAGCGAAGGTAAAAACCTATTAATAGATGTGCATAAAAGAATGATAAAGTTGTTTCTTTGTAACAGAAAGTGATGTATCAAGTGTGACCAATTCAGCTTACAATGACAAACTGTGACTATGTCTGATATTATTGCTGCCGGTCAACTGATGTGTACATGACAACCTGCATGGAAAGATTCTCTATGCTTTAACTTCAAGAATAATACATTATCTTAGGGAATTACATTGTAATTTGAATTTATGACCAATTAGGGTTACTTTTTCATTCCCCCTTGAGAAATTCATATTTATCAATAATGCCAATGCTGTTATTGCATCTCACCCATCAATGCTTTCAAGGTAATGCAGTCTGTGTAAAAAAAAGGTAAACTCATATTCGGGAGGAAAGATTTGAATGAAAATGAACTGTACACAACTTCCAATGAAGGTGATGATGTGGAAGAAAGAAACTTCATGTAGTTAATTTTGTCTTTGTTTGAATTACCAGTAATTGAATGTTGAATAGAAAGAAACTCTAAAAAATTCTCCAATAAAATAATTTATTTTGTGGAAAAGTGCTACATTTTCATTTTGTTGTGAGTTCCTTCAATCAAATCAAGCCTGAAATTAATTCTTAAAAACTGGAGTCTAAGGGATTCCAAGAGGGTTCACAATAAACCATTGTTCCTTCATGATGAGAAAGTTCAAAATATTATTTTATCATTATAAAAATCATGTTATCAGGCTGCTTAAAATTACATGGATTAAAGCAGTGTAAATAAAAAATTGAAAGAAAAACAAGTTGCCTAAGTATGTATAATTTCAATTCAACTTTATGAACATGCACTACACATTCTGCACACACACCTTTGACTTCATCACGATAACTATTCATCATTTGCATCACTATGTCTCACATGTCTCTTATTCCAAATACATATATGTAAAGTGTGATTGATTCGTCCTATGAAATTTTAAGTAACTGCCATGTTATATACCTCTAATTGGATCTGAATTCATTTAAAATTGTATTTGAAGTAATGTTATTGATGCTGCTCTCTCATTTAAGTACCATTTACCTTAATAATCCTGAGTATGTGTTTGCTAGTGATGCTGGAGTTATAATCTTTTACTTAAACTTCCAATAATTGTTTTAATGAGACTGTAAAATATGAAATGGTGCTGATTACAATGATTTAGGTGCTTAAATGTTTGTATAGGAAGCTATTTCATATATTTTGTTTTGTATTGTTGTGTTCAGAGTAATGAAAATAATTGTAAAAATTCTTGTCATTACATCAATTTCATCTCATGTATAGTATTTCATTATTCCAATCCATTTTTTCCTATTTTTTGTTGTACCAATCTTAAGAGTCATAACAATTCAAAGACAATTGTCATTATAAAAGAAATGAAAATTGATAATTTTATGACTTAAGATTTTCTATTTATATTCAAAGTTGGTCAGCTTTTTTTGTGCTTTTCTTCCAATTTTTTATATTGACCACCATTTTTTATATTTTTCACTCCCTTTGTTTCTCATACAATTTTTCTATTTGTATATGATGTCATTGTGTGGGACCAATGGTATGATTAAAAAATATTCAGGTGATAGGCAATTATCCTTTGATCCTGCATATCTTGTAATCTGATCATAATATTCTGATATTTGTACTGAAATGATATTAATTTACAAATTTGTTATGATTTTTTGAGATTGTAATATTATTTATTGCTTCTATGAAATTCATTTGAGCTGCAGTGAATATGAAATCAGAATTCAGTTAAGACTTATATGATTTGCTACATGTACACTATTTCTTAAGAACCGTAACATGGTCAATTTCATTTGAATATACCTGTATTTTATATGTTTGAAGTAACACAATCTTTTGGATGAGGTTCTGCTTTATATTATTTTATAAATCAAAGAAATGTAAAAAGAGTAAATGTTACATTTTTACATCTAAACTGAATCCATTACAAATACAGGGTTGTCGCTCAATTATTTTTTTGTGGAGTTATGCAAGAATTCAATAATAAATTATGTTGTCTGTGTTAATAATATGTTTCATGTTCTTCAGTAAATACTATAATCCCTTATATGTAATTTTGGTTGATTATGCCTAAGAACAAAAACATCCTTTTTCTTGCACACAATGAAATTTAATTTTAAATATGTATGGTTTATTGTGATAAAAAGGTTTTTAACAGTTGTTAACGCTAATAAGTTGAATTGCTGATGGCATTTCTATCCATCAATAAAGTTTTTATTAAATATTTAATCTTTTTCATTCTGTAGCTCTTCTTGGATTAACTACATTCATACCTACACCACAGTCAAAACTAATGTTTTGATTGTGCCTACACTAATATACTCTTCTTTACATATATTCTCTGATTTACATATATGGTCTAGATTTACATAAATGCTATGCTTTTCATATATGGTCTTTTTTACATATATGCTCTGAATTTATGGACATTTCAATAGTTTTTATGCATTCAAATATGAATGCCCGTAATTTCCTGTTCTTTTGGAAAAGCATTTGGAGTATCTGATATTTTAACAGCCTGCTGTTGTGTAAATATCAATACTACTGTCATATTGTTTTAGATTGGTTTTGATTAAATGAGAGACAAACTTTGAAATTCCACATAAAATTGGAATTTTTACGTGGAATTTCAAAGTTTGTGTCTCATTTAATCATGAAGCAGTTCCATGAAGTCACGCCAGAAGCTATTTCTTAGATTGGTTTATTAGATAATGAACATTTTTCACAACAAATGCAAGTATTTTCTTGTAATATATCACAATGCACTTTAATTTTTTATGAAAATGCATTTATATAAATCTCTCATTCTCTCCTGAACGGACGAAGGTGGTGGGGCCACCGAAAATTCTTCACCACTGTGAGTTTCTTTCTTTTTGTGTACTGTATCTCTGTACATTCCACTAGTGTTCGAACCAATATTATTCACATTGTGAACCTTTTCGAAGTGATTATTAAATGCTATATATATAAATGCATATACATATATGTATTTTCATAAAAAATTAAAGTGCATTTATATTACAAAAATAAGATTTAACAAAAATTTATGATCCAGATAATATTTTGTATTTTCATAAGTCATATTCTTTAATTGATAAGTCAAATCCATATGAAAAACTTCACTGATTATGATTAAATTTTGTCAATAATATCATGATGGAATTTAATATTTTGGTTTTTCAATCCCAAGGCAGTATTCACATTAGTCTCAAATTTATGCCATATCATCTTCCTTCATTTTAATATATGATAAAAATACCTTAAAGTCTATCAACACCACAATCAGAATTTGTGATTATATTTCAGTCTTTTTTACATATATGCTCTGAATTTATGGACATTTCAATAGTTTTTATGCATTAAAATATGAATGCCCATAATTTACTATTCTTTTGGAAACGCATTTGGAGTATCTGATATTTTAACAGCAACATTGTGTAAATATCAATACTACTGTCATATTGTTTGATTGGTTTGTTAGCTAATGAACATTTTTCACAACAAATGCAGGTATTTTCTTGTAGGGATTCATTTATATATTTTAATTGGGAACATACTTTTAAATTTTGGTCTCAGTAACAGAACAATTGGAAACATTTGAGCAATTTTATTGGCTAACAAAATTTACCTCATTTGCAAAGTACAGAATTTTTATAAAACTGGCCAAGTGATATCAACTGAGAAAGATTGGTGCTTTTGGAAAAAGGGGAATTCACTCTTGGGTTTTGTGTCACTCCCATCAATATGAATATTCCCACCTTACTTATTCCTGCAAGTTGTCTCACCACATATTCACATGGGACATGCATATGTTTTAGGAGAGGTATATGTATTAAATTACTGTGCTTATTTGTAAATAACCATCCTATGCCATGTCTATCATGTAAAAAAGAGAAAAAATGTTTTTCTTTTAGCAGAGCAACAGGTAAAAATAACGATTTTTAGAGGTTGACTCAGTATTAATGTCCTGCCTTAAACAGTGGAAAATAGTGATAATTTAAAGAACAATAATTTTTAGCTTGAAGATATCAGATGAAAAATGTCAAGCACAACTAGGGTCCATGAATCTAGGATTGCTAGGTACAGAAAGTTAGGGCTGAACTATACCACAAGATTTATGTACAAATGAACTTTTTTGTGAGAAATTGGAAGTGCAAATACACACAGGTTATGTGGGAAATCCCTATTTCTTTTTATGAGTAGGCGTTTACTTTTTCTCATTCCCATCAATGACCTTAATGTGTACATGCAAAATAACATTGGTCATTGTGAAATACCATACCTTCCTATCCTCTATGCCAACGATACAAATGTTATTCACATGTCTCCTAGCTCTCAAACACTCTTTAGTAATGGACTTATTGTAAGCGTATGTTTAAAAAATTGATGTAATGACAATTCTCTCCAGCTGTTGAGAAATAATGCCTAATACACTTCACAGATTTAAATAAATCTGGGAAGGATATTTCTATTGATTTAAATGGTCAAACTATCCCCCAGGTGAGTGATTCTTGACAATCACATTGATTCCAGCATGCACATGTGCATGTAAATGGACTTTTTTTCTGTGAATTGGCTCATATAATTCAATGATAATGCAAATTGATTTTCAGGGTAATACAAAATTATTATTTTATCATCTCTGGTACTATTGTAATGCCATATGCAAACTGCAACATGCTAATCCCTTCTTCTGTATCCCAATATATCATTTCATTTTCTCTTTTATATTGCTATGTCAGTTCTGGATTAAAACAATGAAGATCAAAGTAGTGAGCATCCCTGTAATACTCCTTTCTTTAATCTTGCTTTTTTCTGCATCTTTTGATCACTACATGCTCTCTGTATAGAGCATGTATCAATCTTTTGTCACTGTAGTTGTGAATGCTGTCTACCGATTATACAGCCTGTCATAAAATAAATTCTGTTCACTAAAATAAAAAATATCTGATTTGACACAATTTTTCGAAGAAGCCTATTACATATTCTAATACTCATCTCCCAATTTTATGAACTTCATTCTCACAGTATTTAGCATGTTAAAGATTACTGAAACTTTAGTATCTTACTGGTAAAAATCAAAGCATAGGAAAAAAAATTTTGTGATTTTTCTTTATATAAATTATAACTGACAGCACAAGGCAGATGAAGACTATTAAGTAATCAAAGTGTGTGAAACTTGATTATAGTAGCAACATATTCCTTTATTTCATACAATTGTTTTATCCATAAAATTTATAAAATACAATAAAAACTTCAAGATATTCTGTGATCCCAATAATTGATAAAAATACTAATAATCCAGAAAGTGTAAAATGGTCTTTAGGATTTAATAAGTTCCAACTGTTTTATTAAGAGGTATTTTTCTTCAATATTTCTTCCATTTTCATCTGCTGCATTTTCAGATGTCTCCTAACATCTCCCAGTCGTGACAATATGTTATCACTACAATAATTCTGTAAGTAAAACAAAGACCAATCCTCATCAAGACCACAGACAAAAAATATGTAAATTAAAGGAATGATATATTTCAAGTACATAATAACAAAGATCATTTACACATACTGTAAATATGGCTTGAATTTGTTTGGACTTTAACAAGTGCAGCCAACACTTAGAGACTCTTTGCCAAGAAAAATCTATCAGATATGCCATTTATATTTAAACACACCTCCTGACAAAACAAAATTGCAAGCTTTTGATTATTACACTTTAATACAGAGTAATTGCAGAGCTTAAAGGCAAATTATGATGTCAGGATGATGAGATTTTTAATGGGATTTATATTATTGAGACATTGAGAAGTAAAAGATCATAATATTAAAATTAATATAAATACTGTACCCCTGGTGAGAGTTAAATTTGTTTTATTATATTTTGAACTATATAATAACCAAAGACTATTATCTATGTGCATTGAAAATCTTCTTCCCTACTTTCTCTTTTGTAGGGTGGTCCAAAATTAGCATATGACTCCTACAATGTGAAAGTGAGGAGGTAAGATTTGAATGATAAGCATGCATCCAAAATGCCAGACAATTATTTAAAAAAAATTAATTTACGTCTTTGTTGCACATACAACATGAAGTTGAAACAAAATAGAGGTCATAGACAAAACATGACTGATTTCAACATCAGTCAAATCCAGTTTTTCAGTGCTCCTTCTGTGGATATATACAAGTGACCTCTATTTTGCTTTATTATGGAATTCCATCAGGTCATGGTCTCAAGTGAATTTTATTTCAACAGAGTTAATCGAAGGGTACATGATTTAACAGTAAATATTCTCGTCTCAGCTCGTGCAGTCTCAGCTCGGCAGAGGCGAGCAATCTCAATTCCTCCTCCCACCTAGGTTTCTTTCGAGCGACGGAAATCTTTTCGTTCGCAACCTTACGGTGTTTGCTGCGAACGTGGACTCCAAGACCGATCTTGGTCCTGAATGCCCGGTCACAAGTCTCACAGGTGTACATTTCAGAGCCAGAACCGGACGGCTCTTGGGCTGTAGCCGTAAGCATCATCGCTGAGCCCCCCATGGTACCCACCGGGGTGTGTCCGTCATCCGAGACCGGACGA
>WURS02013497.1:0-12263 GCA_011762765.2 Rhinocypha anisoptera | reverse complement strand
CTTTGGAGCCAGTATCAGGTTGTAGTCATGAAATACACAGTGACAATGAAGAAGTTGAAAGTGATGTGGTTATCCCTCAACTCAAAAAGAAAAGAAGACATTCTGCAAGCCTTGAATACTTTGCATCATTTTAATTTATTTTATCAAGTTGGTGACAATTTTTTAGAGAAATTGAATAAGATCGAAAAAATAATTCACTCGAAACTGGAGCATTTAAAAGTGCAGACAAATATCATAGATTTTTTTAAATAAAACATAATTTTTCAAAATAAAGTTTGCTGATGAATTTGTTTTTTTTTCACTTGAATACGCTTGTCTAATATGTCACTATATATTATAAGGTGCTAAACTTTCCTTTAGTGATCTCCAGAAGTTCTCTAATATTTGTTAATCTTTTATGTCTGTCCTATATTCAAATTTTATTTCTGAATACAATTCATAGCTTCAGATACGCATGATTCCTAACTATACACTTGATAAAGATAATTTGAAATTCTCCATTTATACTATTCTCTGAGAAGTAATTAACTCTTATTGATTAAAAAAAAATTGTTTAAATATAATTCTCTGAATTAAAATTAAGCTAATTTTATTTGCAATTACTTAATACTATGTGCATAAATGATCTCTTTGCTGCGAAAATAGTTATAAATGCCAAGCGTATAGCATTGTATTATGTTGCATTACAAAATCTAACCACATTTATCGAAATCAGCCTTTATCTTGATTTTACAAAACACTGAAAATTTGGGTCCCTAGGTGTTATGTAAAATTAAGATTCTACTGTAACATGATAATGGTTATTTGAAAGGCATTGTAAGATTTAATTCTTGTGGATATTTTATTACCTACAGGAATTATGACTGATATTATCATAGTAAAGCAATATTATTTTTGTTGGATTTATATCAAGAACAAATTTATTGAAGTAGGAAATTAGCATTTTTTTAATAGGAGTTGGTCTAGGTTTATTGCTGGTGAAATAACTCTTTTTAAGTCCTTATAAATGTCTGATTGTCTGAATTAGTGAGATTTTGTTATTCGATAGACATCTCTAAAATGACAAATTGTCTGTACAGTTACAACTGATCTCAGTATTGCATACTGGTATATTAAGTAAAGAAGTTTCATGGTAAAAAGCTATATGTTATATTTATCACTTGGTAATAGAAATCAAAAGTAATTTGCTTGCAGGTTAAAGGATCATTTTGCTACCTTTCATTCACATAATTTGAATCTTCAAATATTATCCAAATTTTAGTTAGTGATTTAATAAATTTTATAAGGTTATTTTATTAATTTTAGGATTTTTTAGATTCATCCCTTAGATGACTTCTAGTTCACTATTGTGCAATAAATTTAAATTTGGAGACTGAAACCATTATTTTATGCATGGATTGTTTTGATTATTGTTGTGCATATAATTTATTCATACGGCCTGCATGGATATTTTCTTTCCATTGTGAGTAGGAGGAATGGGATTTTTCTTGTTTGAGAATCATTTTTTAAAGGAAAAAAATGGTACACATAATCTAGTTATATCTTTAAAGATTGTATTTAGTTATTAGCCTATATTTATCTCTTGGTGCCTGGTTTTCAAAATGAATATATAAGATTTAAAAGACTCTCACATTTTTCATTTAATGCTTCATCACTTTTAACTTTTGAGCTCATATATTGTCAACTTACCAAATAAGTGGCCTCATAGAGGCTAAGTTGGAGAACTTAATTTTTCTTATGTGATTGTAAAATTTCTTTGTTTTTTTGCTACATTCTTCTAAGTGGCACTTATCATATTAATTTCTGTTTCATGTTGATCACTCATCAGGTTGATATTCTTAAATATTTAAACAGAATTTATTAAGAACTTGGGATTAAGATGAGAAATGTCATGTTATACAGGAAAGTAGAGCATTTAGAAGTGCATTTTTTGCATTTAGAAGTGCATTTGCACTTTAATTTTTTGCTACTTCAATATTTTCTAGTGATTCTCAAGTGAAAGCCTGAAAATTTAATGTGTTAAGTGTAGATAGTTTAAGTTTGTAATATGGATTTACCAAGGCCGTACTCTTAGAGCATAGTGCCTTGGTATATCCATTTATGTTATTGTTCAAATGGGCATAGTAACAATTTGTAATTCAATATTTGTAGTGGTGTGTAGTCTTGATTCCTTAATATATATTTATGGTTTGGACTGAAGTTCAAGTATGAAGGATATATCGAGTCACTTTACTGTCATTATATTAATGAATTTACTACGTAATAATTTTAATGGTTGTATTCTTATTTACTAGTTAGTAGTATAATTAGTAACATTATTTTAGCCTTAAACCTTGGTGTAGGTATTTAGATGGATAATGTATACTCTTTATAACATGTAGACAATTACCTATGACTGAGCCTGTCATTATAAATTAGGCAATGATTTTTGTTATCTCTCCCCCTCAAATGGGTTCCCATAATTTTGATTGCAACACAAAATCTTATGACCATTACTTCTTGAATTAAAACAATACTAAGAATTCCATTGTTTTGTTCCATTAAGTTCTGAATATGTTTTTAACAGTTTATTCAGATTGAAAAGTAAATATATGGCATTTTAATAATTGAAAATGAATGTGGAGCTATTAACTTTGTCTGAGGCTACTACCAAACAAAAATTCTTACTTCATATCTCTCATAGAATAAATGTTATGCAGGTGGTGAATATTATAGATGGGTATTTACGAGATTAATTAGACCAAAAATACTTTGAGTCTAACACTGAAGAGGTTAAGTTTAAAATTAGATTCCATTGTAGAATTTACAATCCATTCTTATTATGATCTGTGGAGTTGCACAGTTTTAATTGACTATTTATGCAGTACTTAGGCTTATTTTGAGAGGACAAGGATCATTGAGCAAAAGAATGAATGAAAGGTTGGCCATAATGTTACAGTTGATATCAGGTTGACTTGCAATGCATAAGTGACTATTTACACGTAACTCCTCGACTCTGTATTTAATATATTGGGATTGAACTCCTATGACAGTATTTAAATGTCCCAAATAATGGTGCAAGCACTACTTTAATTCAAGCATGATTTCTCTTGAAGTTTATGATTCAATTTAGATACAATTTTAACATCTAATAGAAAAGTCATGTATGTACTTAAGAAAATTAAAGATTGGTACTTAAATTAGAGTATAGTTTTAATGCTTAAAACTTTTTGTAACACCAGTTTTTTCCAATAAATTTTAATTGCCTTTAATTCGACATCCATTTTTTCTTTAAAAAATCAAATATATATTCTGTATTTCACCAGTAGAGGTTTTTATTTCTTCTTCCACTTTTCATGCAGAGAACATGCTGTTGCGGCATTGTTTTTTCCTGACAAAGGGTCCCTTTCAATGAAATGTCTTTCAACCAGGTGTAGAGGTGAGGGATTTATTGAATATCTCCTGGCTGTGGGGGTCCTCAGTTGTAGTCTGTTTGAATTGATAGTGGCCTTGACCAAGCATATTCAGAAGATAGGTGATCAGCCTCAGCATTTTTTGCCTGGTATAAGATAAAGGCATGGTGCTGCATTGAACTGTAACATTCAGAAGTTTCTTGAGAAATTTTGATAATAGTTTAAAATGATTGAGTGACATCACTTGTGAGAAGATTGGAGTTTCTGGGAAGAATCTTCTGTAAAATAAGATTTTACCATTGGCTTTTGTATAATACCCATCACTATAAATATCTCCATCAATACATACATCTCTTCACTTGTGATGTTTTGCCAATGGTTTGAGCATGGGTTAGGAGTGGCTTTTGAAATAAATTTCCATGTGTATCTGTTCATTTCCACATCAAATCTATTACCTCTGCATCAAATATGTATGTAAAATTCTCCGAAATACTATCTACCAGTATTTGGGGGAATGCTTATCCAACAAATATAATTCTAGACAGATGTTATTTCTCGCCAACTTGTTTCCATTCAAATGATGTCTTTGGGGAGTTTTACTCTTCTGATTCACGTTAACTTCATCCTGAATATACTCCTCAACACAACACTTGAATTACTCTGGGATATAAGAGATTCTTTTTCACTGTTACTTTCGTCCAGAAGATGTTCCACAACAACATGTATCACAAAAGAAGCATCTGCCAATTTTCCAAGGTTTTAGGAGGACTGATACTCAAACTTGATCATAGTTAAAAAAATATTTACTGCCAGTTAAGAAGGGTCAATGAAGGTGGCAGTATGATATGAGCATTCTTAACATACGATAAAAAGGAGTGTAACAAATATTGAGAGATGAATAGAAACTTATGACAGATGAGGTGACTGGACATACTCTGTACTTAACAACCACTCTTGGGGAAGATAATAGGGTCTGTACACATGTACATCGAACTGACTGGAGGGGTTAATCGACTTGCTTCTATTTATAATTCTTAATCTTCCTTAAAATCTATCTATAGCTGTTTTATTTAGTTAATCATTCTGCTCTTGCTTTTAATTTTTTTGCGTATGTACATGTAAATTAATTATTTGAAATATTCTCATCAATATCCTTTTAATTTAATAATTATATAAAAAATGTTTTAGGGAGATTTCTGATGTTCTGATTTGCATAAATACTAAATATTATAAGCTATTAGGATTATCTAAACAATATTTTTAAACATTAGTGAGGAGTTTTATTACGGTCCAGAGGTCACATCTATGTTAGGGTTCACTTCATTGCCAGATGATGTAGTCTTTGTATTTTATATGTTACCTGATTATATGCTTTGTTTGTATTTCGATTTACTTTTTCTTCCCAATCAAAAAATCTTTCTCCTCATTAATGTTTCTTTTTTCCCACATAAAAGAGAAATGCTGATATTGCTTTTCCTGTCCTTTTTTGCAGTAAATTCAATATCCCCATAGATGGGAGTACACTTTGCCATTTATAAGTTAAGTGGTTCCCGTAATTCTAATAGGGTCTACATTTTTCCCTATAACCCCAAGTTTTTGCACTGTCTTCTATCTTATACCATGTTCTCTCTCTAGTGTTTAGGGATTGAGAGAATCATTTTCACATGACTTCAACATTATTCTTCCTTTCTGGTACCAAAATTTTTATTTCATTGAATTATAACCACAATTCTATAAAAGGAATATTCTAACTAATATCTTCAATTTTATTGCTTAGAAATGGCTGCGTTGAAATGATTATTATTCTTTATTGTGTTGAAATATCCTAATCAAAGCAACAGGTTTATGCACCTTCCTAGTGTTCTCTAGGAATGATTTACTGATTAGGTTTTCTCAGAGGGAGTATGTTGCTGGTGTCATTTCAATTTTCTATTAGTCTAAAAAACAAATTTTCAGATATTTTGTTGAACAGGATTATAAATCTTACATTTCTTCTAATTCCAAGTATTGAAATAAAATTTTCTAGCAGCTTTGAAGATCTAATTTCGAGTAATATTGCCTATTTTTGAAAATTATTTTGATTTACAGGAGTCGTCTTCAATGACTGATTTTTTGCATATACATATATATAGATTCTTATGGCATGAAGCAATTTTTGTCTTTTATATACCAAAGAATGTGCCTCTATCTCATATGACATTACATGTTTTTGTAACATTCTTTTGCTGATAAGCCCCCATGAAGCAATGGCATAAAGTTCAATATCTTCACCACCACACAAACATGGTCAATGCTGGACTGCCAAATATGGTCAATGCAATCTTGCTAATGGGTAGCTCATATTTTTTTCACTAAGAGCATAAAGATATAGAGATTCATTCGATGGTTTGTGAAACATGAAAAGACATTTGAGGGCTGTGATCTTCAGTCAGTCAGTTAACTTTTATTTCATTGTAGACAGTCCTTTAGGTAGTATAAAGTATTTTTATTTTTACTGATTAGCCGGATGTGTAACATCCTCAACAGACATAACAATTGGTCATTCCATGAACAGTGATTATTAAGATCCTCCATTAAGAAATACCTTCTGTTTAAATACCAGTGAATAAGAATTGGATACCATAGAAATTTTATTTTGTAAATGATGTGTTGGAAATGTCTTGAAAGAGTTTTTTATTGAACATAAAAATATTTCATTTTGGTTGATACTTGCATTCATTTATAATGAAAACATGTTGTTCCCTTCAGCACAACATGGGAAATATAAGAGCATTTTGAAAATCTTTGGTATTTCTTATATTAACTTAATATTTTCTCCTGTAGGTTATCTATTGTTTTTGCTTGTTTACATTACAATAAACATGAATGTTGAATTTAAGTCTAATTTTTTGTTAGTGCATTAATAGCTTGCTTATCATAAATGCTTCATTGCGTAATGAAGGATATTAATATGCATTTGAAAAATATATAACCTAAAAGTGAAATTTTAATCTTAATTTTTATCAACTCTCTTGTAATGCAATGAAATCTTGCAGAAAAAGTGAAATGCTTTAATATGCTGTGTATATCCTGCAGTTATTCATGGTTGGCATATGACCTTTTCATAATATCATAGATCAGTAGTTCTCATGTGGGGACATTGTGGCTTTTGAAACTATAAGATTGCTGTATTTTGGTCGGGTGTGGAATATGTTAGAAAGCCACATTTAAGGAGTATGGCATATCTGTAAATCAAAACCATCTGTAGTATTTGACTCAGAAATTCCATTCCTGGTCTTAAAGGGGTTTTAGGATAGCCATGCAAGTAAAACTGATGATTAACATGATTGTCTAAAGCATAACAAGTCCTTTCAATGATAAACAGAGTTGATTTGAAAGAAAAGTTTCATGAGAACTACTTCCTTAGAAGGCATTTCTGGCGACTAACTTGTGAATGGCTTGCACTGAATTATGGTAGTACTCTTAAGAACTCTGCCATCCAAGATGAATTTGATGGGCTTGTCCAATAGTGTTGAAATAATAAATATTTATTTTACTATTAATGGACTGCCTGTTTGTGGTGCATGCATATACATGCATATGTTCATTCATTTATTTGTCTGTATGGTTGTTGTGTACACATTAAATGTTTATGTTGATTATGATAAAACAGTGGCTAATTATCAGCCTAAATTGCTCTGAAGAAGAATTGATTGGATGGTAGAGTTCCTACAGTATACCATTTTCCTATATTAATGTAAGCTTGAATGACATAAACATTCCTTCATTCTTCCTGTTACCCTGTCTAAATACCATTGGTTTGACTTTTTTGTGAATTTACCTCTCCACTCTTAAGAGTCATCACAGAAACCTGATAGGAACTCATCCCAGAAACCTGAGAAGAGTTCGGAAGAAAAGTTGGAGAAAAGTGCTGCAGATGCAGAGGCTCCATTGGATACAACAGAGGATTTTGATGATGTCAGTAGGGAAGTAGCTGGAATCACTGGAGGCTGGAACCGTTGGAACAAAAGAGCATATGGTGTCGCACGTTCATTATATGAACGCCATCCAGTGTCTGGCAAAGTTGCTGGGAGCCCTGTTGCAGATGCATTTGCAGTTGTGGCTAGAAGGTAAGTGGGTAGTCTCTGAGTTAAAATGTTTCTTGCAGAATATATCATTGTTAAAAACAAAAAAATTAACAGGAGCATATCCAGACTTGGTAGAATGTATAATGCTTACATAGGTAATTTAGCGTGAAAAGATTAATAGGCTGAAGGTTGTTTTATTACATTATAGCATGAATGCTTTTCACTTAATATGAAATTCATATTGTAAATATGTTCAGTGATTTAAATGAATTTGGTAGCTGATGCTTCAGAGGCGACAGTAGGTGTAACATAAAAAAATATGATAGATAATTAAAATTAAATTTCTATTTTATTCACTATTCTGTTGAAATCTATAGATTTATGTTTTGGTAAAGAAAGAAAACTGATTTCAAACCATTAATTATGGCATTAAGTAATGATGGGAAATGTAAAGAATTAAGTGATTCAAAAGTCAAAGGAAGGTTAAATCCTGTCTTAAACCCTAAGGTGTTCAATAAGTGAGTGTAGAGTCCACTTGGTGCTAAGCCTGGACCTAAATTTGGCTTAATATTAATTAGTGAGTACTAAGTACAGTTTTGGATCACGTATTACGAAGGATGTTAATCAATATTTCAACATTGAGCAGCAGTAATGTCGATAGTAGTTAAAGACGATCCAATTGACTTAAGAGAAGTACAGTTAGACATGTGAATTACTTTTCATAGAGGGTAGAATGGATTAGAAAATAGGTGGCAGAAAGAGAATATAAGTGATGAGGAATGGCTATGCAGTCTTGGGTGATGGAAGAAATGGTAGTGAGGTAGGGGAAAATGGTTTAAGAATAAGAAACTAGCAAATCTGCTGCCTGCTTTGCAGGCAGTCACTGTCCTGTGTTCCCTTGAGATGAACTTTGTGTTTTTACTTTATTGGGAAATGTGTGTAAATGAGTGTATATGTTTCCTAAAAATGAAAACAAATTTTAGAATAGTTTGTGAAACATATAAGTAAACAATTTGGAGTTTAATAAATTCATATTTTTCATTTCTCTGAGCAATGCTCACTGTAGTAGACCGAGGAGAGTACCATTTTTGAGATAGTTACTCTGCTGATCAGGTAGTCATAGCTGAAAATATGAGGGCAAAAAATCCATCTTCTATCACACAGCCATTTTTACTTTTTGCATACATTGGCAGGAGTAAAGTTTCCTTTTCTTTTTCATTTTTTAAAAACTCACTCTAGTAGTCTGAGGAGAGTACCACTTTTTTGAACATGTAATCTACGCTCATCGAGTGATTATTGTTTGAAAATTTTACACCTTCTATCACACAATGAGCCTAGTAAAACATTCAAGTTGTTATTTTGCTGCAAAAAGTTTTCATTATTCAATTATTTGTTCACTACAATTAGTAGTTGACTGAGGAGAGTACCAATTTTTGCAAAATGATAGTGCACATATCGTAGATGTATTGGACAAAATATAAATAACAAATTTTCACCTTCTGTCACATAGCCTTAAGAAAATAAAAAAAAATCACTTTAGTACCTTTTCTCAATTTTCAAGTGCTAGTATTTTCATTATATGTAGTCTCTCACTTTAAAAGAACATGTTTTTTGCATTTTTCTTTCCACCATTAACTGCAAAAAATCCAAAACTACTACCAAATCATGAAGACAGAGAAGACTCTTTTACCTCAAAATTTGAGAGAGAAAAAACAAAACGGAAATGGCATTTCTGACTAACATGCTACAAAATTAATATATATTGATAACTGCAAGGAGTTTTGTAGGAAAAGTCTTTTCTGATAACAAACACTGTCAAACACCACCAGTGCATGAACAATATTGGTGGTTCAGGAAAATGCTGGGGGTTCATTTTGATTGGATTATACATTTATTTAGAAAGGGTTTGTAATATATTCTCACAGTTACCAAGTTAAGGATGCAGGTTTGAAGTAAAATAGTATTAATAAAGAGTTGGGTAAAATTTAAGATGATAAAAGATAGGAGGTACAAAAATGAACCATAGATGCTTTGGTATGATATAAGGAAAGAAAACATATAATTTCAAATGATATGCTTTTAAATGTGTTCAATGAACTTTAAGATATTGGTGAGTGTAACTGTATCTTGGTGGAAAATATTCTTATTGGTACGAAAAACCATGTCATGGTTTCATCACAGATCAATTTGGTTGATGTTGTTGGTGATGCTGCTCTTTAGTGACACCTAGGCCATGTGAAAAATGATTTATTGGCAGAAAAACTGAGTATTACTTCTTTATTTATCCTGTGAATTTTTTTTACAATATAATTTTAACACTTTGAACTTGCAGTGTATTTTATTGAGAAATTTCATCTCATAAAACTGGTGTGAATGTTTTATCTTTCAGAGATTCTGCCCTCTTGGCCCTTGCTGATGGGGTCAATTGGGGTCCCAAGGCAGCCACTGCTGCAAGAGCTGCTCTTCATGGATCCTTACGTCATCTCCATGTAGCATTGTACAATCCACCAGCCTCAATAACAGCAGTGAAAAACACAAAGGTAAACCACATGCTATTCTATGGAAGAAGTGATATTTTCTCTCCTTTATAACAATTTTTATGCAATAAGCTATTGAGAATTCTGTTACGTTTTTCAGTTACAGAATTTACAGAAATGATTGGCAAGAAACCAGCTTTCAAGATTTTGATGGGTTAAAGATTCATATAAATACCTTCATGCAATTTTTTATACTTAATTTTTTTCTATTGGCTGGGTTAGCCTTGGGTTAGCATAACTCACCAGCTAACCCAAAGGCTGTAGACTTGGGTCCCACCCAGGGCATGCATGTTGTGTTTGTCCATTAGGGTTTCTTCTAGATAGGCGTAAAATGAATAGCCATTGATGCACCCAACACAACAAAAATACTACTACTATAGTGCATTCCACACGTAGTTGAAAGTTGCAGTAAATCGCCATAAGGAATCTGGTGCAATGTTGTCAAAAGCAGCAGGAAATTAAACTTTATCAATGAAACATTTAAAAATTCTTTCCTGAAGTAGAAACTAACAGTAAATCAACTGGTGCAATTTATTTTCCATTATTATGTCAAACAAAAGTATAAAAAAATATTTTTTTGTGTATCCACAGGAAAAGTGAAAATTCTTATTTTATGCTTATCACACTGTTGTCAACAAACCATAACACATATGGTTCAAAATTTTTAAAATAATATTCCTCGTCGGTTGTATTCTGCAATGACACACTTACTGTAACTATTTATAATATATCTGTAAATTATATATCAACTTCAGAACCCAAAATTACATATTGTTCAAGGAGAAAAGTAGTCACCTACTAAGTCACATACCTTGATAAATAGACCTATACATCCTGTTTATGAAATTTGGAAGATACTTTAAGTTAGTGAGTGAGTTATGATTTGTTTAATGTTGTCGAATTTTTCACCATACCAAGCCCTAAGTTAGCTGCGTTGATTCCAAAGGTATTAAAAGGGTGTAAGTATCAGATGAATCTCAATATCGTGTTTATATAAGGTATGGTAGCTATCTTGGGTATATATTTATATACCCAAGATAATGCAAATGTTCAGCGATTATTTTTAGAACTCAGTTGATAGAAGCGAAAAAACAATGCCCATAAGTAAAATAATGATTGTTGAAGTGAGTTTATTTCTGCGTGTTTTGTATAGGGTTTTTACTTCTTGAAGTATTGAATATACCATCAAGTAGAAATTAGGAATTTGTACTAATTATTTTATTCGTTGTGCAGTTACAGTTTATGCATATAGTACTCAAAAATGCTAATTTTTTCAATGACAGAGAAAAAAATGACACTGTTGATGGTTCGTTCCTCAGCAATAAAGAAGAGTGTAAATAAAATAGAACTTCCTGCTGAAAATGCTGATGACCATTTTTGCTGCCCTGGCTGGCTTAGTGGGTATTTAAGATACTTTAAGGTAATTTTTATCACAAGAATTAAAATTTTATCTCCAATATGAAGTAGGTTTGAATTTTTCTCCGGTGATGTGCATACACCAAGCCCTGAGATGACTTCATTGATTCCAAAGGCATTAAAAGAGGGTAAATATCAGATGAATCTGGATATTGTCTTTCTACTACAAGGTACAGTTTCTACAGGAATTGTAGGATTTATTCTACCCAAGATAATGTAAATGTTCATTGATAATTTTTAGAACTCAATAATAGAATTGGAAATTGGAGAAACAATGCCCATAAGTAAAATAACGATTGCTGAAGTGAGTTTATTTATGTGTAGTTGTATAGGTTTTTTTACTTATTTTGTATTGAATATACCATCAATTATGTAAGTATAAATCATGAATTGTACCACTTTTTATATTATCTTTTAAAATGAAATCGAATGCTTCCTTCATGATATTGTACCTCGTCATTCTGAATCCAATGTCACAGAATGTAAGACACAAGGCACTAAAAAGTAACATATTGTAGTAGCTATTGTATTAATTTTACTTCCAGTAAAGAAAAAATTGAAAACCAAGAAAGAATTACATTCTCACCATATGTTCTTCTCATCATAAACCTATACAAAGTTAAAAAAAAAACACTGATTGCTTGGAGTAGATTATATGCAGGGTAAGAGGGGAAGTGTCTCACAATTCCTAAGCTACTCCATCAAAAACTATAAAAATCATACGGATGATCAAATACCTGTCATTTTAAAGTTTTAGTGATAAATATTCAGTGTATTAGAAACAAAATTAATGAACTTGAAATTATTGCTTTAAAAGAAAAACCAGACTTTATCTGTCTGTGTGAACACTG